>JAMZAV010009285.1:0-27080 GCA_024449915.1 Sweltsa coloradensis | reverse complement strand
TTTTTTGTTCATTACATCTTGGGTTTTTGATAATTTTTTATTTTTAATAGAGCACAATAGGTTCAACTAAAAGGGAAGTTTACAATTATATTATTATTTTAATGAAACACGATTTTTTAAAGCTTTTTATCAAAATTTGAGAAAATTTAAAGTTTTTGGAGAATTCCGCTTCAACCTGTTTTTTTTTGTTTCACATAGCTATACTATTACTACAGCATTACCAATCTACAATGTGCATTTAGAAACTTGCACGAATAATATACACTCCTAACACGCAAAAATATGCGTTCCGAAATTACACTTCTCTTGGTAATAAGCATATTTTGACCAAACCACATGCTAATTACGTAATGTTTTTACAGCAACGTAGCTGAGTATAACCTACGTCAATGACGGCCAATTTTATACCAAAATCCTCTAGGTCACGGGGCTCAAAGGTCGCCCCCTTGTTATTTCTTATGTGAGATTTACCGGACGTCTAGATGGAAAATTAAACGTAAGGAAAATTTACTGGTAACGGTGGACCAACATTTGTTCTGTTTTAAATTCATAACTAGTTAGTAAAAATGAAATATATTTTTTTGAGTTTGGTGGGTGAAGGGTGAATACCCCTTTTAGAAAAACATTTCCTTCCCCGAAAATTTAAAAAAAAATATATAGTAGGCTACAGATGATGATGATGATGATGATGATGATGAAGATGTTGAAATCTGGCATATTTCCGCCAAACACATAGAAATAAATTTCTATCGGAATATGGTTAAAATAAATTAAATCTTCTTTGATGTGTTGTCCCATGGAAAAAATATGCATAATACATTTTAAAAAAACCCCTCACATTGTCGAAAGTAACGAGAGTTTCACTACTTCTAATACGCGAAAATTTCTGTACGTTCAAATGGTACTACGCTTCTTCTTGCCCCCCACCGACTTCCCAGAATCTCTCCCTCTCTCTCACTCTCTTTGTTCCCAGCTCGGCTTCAACCGCTGCAAACGGCAGGTATAGGCGCGCGCTCTGTCCACCCGATATATGGTCTAAAGGGGTACATTTTAGGCTTATTGTTTTGATATTATTTTGTGTCAAGCGTTTCTATCGGTTTGATGTGTGACCTGTGATCTGCAAAAAAGAATGAGTTTCTTTCACTTTTAAACATTTTAATTTGTAATACATACAAGTCTAGGCCTACATAGGTCTAGCTAGGCCTACTAGGCCCTACACGATGTTCAACACTCTGGGCTAGGCCCTAGGCTAGGGCTAGGTAGGCCCTAGGGGCTAAGTGTTTAGGACCTAGGCCTAGGCCTAGTAGGCTTGTCTAGCCTAGAAGAAGGCCCAAGGCAAGGGCCTGTTTTCGTGTCGAAGGAAGATCGGCCTTATATTGATAAAACCACCAATGGAGATAAAACTAAGGTTTTTGTCTTATAGAAAAGCAAGGTTAAAATGTGTGTTGTAGCTGTAGGCCCTAAGCGTTAGCGAGGGGTTAGACTACGAATTTTTTAATGTTGTAGGTCATTGGTGTCAAAGAACTGGCCATGTGGGCTTGACGTATGCCTATGTAGGCCCTATGCAGTTTTATCAACTCGAGACTAGGGTTAGGCCCATAGGTTTAGACCTTGCTTATAGCCTAATCAACCCGAAATGGTTTTCCACCTAGATAAACCATTGTTATGTAGATTGAGTGTAGGCTGCTCAGCCTAGGCCAGATACCAATACCTAGGCCTACAAAAGCCTGTCCATTTATTAAAGCTGAAGACACTCTTTCCAATAATAATGAAGTTTTTTAAATCGTACTCTACAAGGTTATCTCTAGGCCTACTGTTGGCCTGGCTTACCCCTAAGTTTACTTTAATCCTTGGAGATTTTGTGCTGCCAACCTGCCCTCTACATTGTGCGTGCCCCAGTGCCCGATCTCGATCAACTCGACCTTCTGATCTGAGTCTAGGAAGTTTACTCAAGCTGAAGTGTGGTGGAGGAGACGAAAAACTGTCTTCAGTCGGAGAATTGGATTTTATGGGCATTGAAGAGTATATTACTCAATTGTAAGTTATATGTACAAGGCCTACCTAGGGCCTAGTGAGCGCACTCTAGTAGTAAGCTGTCAACAATTATTCCTACATTAATTTTATTAATTTTATTTTTGCCTTTTTCAGAGATTTGAGTGACAACCATATCAGCATGATTGAGAAAGGAGCATTCTCGAAATTGACTCAGCTTAAGAGATTGTAAGTTACCACGCCGGCTCACACACTTAGGACGTATCTGATTGCTTGAAAAACGTTGCTTATTCTTATTCTCATTCTCAATTTGACGTCATCAATCATCTGTGACGTCAGAACTAAGAAGCAATGTACAAGGGTCCAGATCAAGACTGAGAACGTGAATGAAACCTAGTAATGAACATAGACCTACCACACTAGTTTTCATTCGTAATTACTAATAGGCCTAAATGACGTCATCAAGATAAAATCAAAATAAAACATTTCCAAATTACATTGAGTAGGCCCTCTAACCAAATAAGTTGTTAAATGTAGGCTGTGGATATTCGCACAGTCAGCCGTACGACTAGTGCAAAATTATTCGTACGGTCAATGATCTGATTGGATAAAGGCGCGCCGTAATAAAAGTGTCGTCCTTCCGTCGTCCTTTTTTGCTGTTTTATTAACAACAAAAAACCTTCCAAGACCTTTAACGTTTCTATTTTAAGGCTATTCGACCGTGTTTTTCTATTTTCCTCCAAAATATGCTACCAAGTCAAAATATAGTGAATGGCTTTGAAACCTGGCTATTTTAGAAAATCAAAAATATTTTTTTCAAATTTTTCTGATCCGGTACGGTACACGGCCAATATAGCCACCTCAAAATAATTTACAACTTCAATTTTTCCAAGGCACACACATTCAAACGTAGGGTGTTGTGTTTTTGTGACATCATTTTTAAATTTTCTGTGGAAAGACTGAGAGAAAAAATATTATTTTAACAACTGTCTTTCCTGCGAATTTTTTCGTTTGGCGGTATTTTTTTACCGCTTTTTTACCGCCAAACCAAAAAAATTCGCAGGAAAGACAGTTGTTTAAAATAAATATTTTTTCTCTCTGTCTTTCCATAGAAAAACACTTAAACAGTTGAAAATGAATGTCACAAAAACACAACACCCTACGTTGAATGGTGGGGCCTTGGAGAATTGAAGTTGTAAATTATTTTGAGGTGGATTGGCCCTTGTACCGGATCAGAAAAATTTAAAAAAAAATTTTTGATTTTCTAAAATAGCCAGGTTTCAAAGCCATTCACTATATTTTGACTTGGTAGCATATTTTGGAAAATAGAAAAACGCGGTCGAATAGCCTTAACAAAAGTCTTTTTTAGGCTGCCTACCTACACGTCGAGGTGTAGAGATAAGGCTTTTCCTTAAATAGGCCTAGGCCTAGCACTTTTTAAACGCTTTTATCATCTAGAATTGTGTTTGCGACGGGGCCGAATGTAGTGAAATCATTTGCAGAAAAAACATGGACCCAAATAGAATGGTAAAAAAAAAAACGACAAACAAAATTTGAACCGCCGACCTTTTGCATAGAATTCGGACGCGCTACCACTCTGCCACAATGCCACTGTGATATTTGAAGCTATTGGCCTAGTTAGGTGGTATCGTACGGCTGACCGTAGGAATAATTTGGCATAGTCGTACGGCGACCGTGGGGAATATCCACTGCGTTAAATGTAATTAGTAATAATGAACTGGTAGGGCCTAATAAATAGTACATAGTCAATTTGGTATGGAAACGTAATGTAAACACTTTATGCCTACCTACTGTTAAGATCACAATCAGTCGAACACCTGCATATTGTCACTGTGTCAACTCCACGGCTTTTAGTCTGTTTGTATTGATACCATTGTTGATACTCCCATCAAGAAACGATAGAAAGTTACACTTCTAGTAGCCTACTGAGAATGAGAATAAGAATGAGAATATAGTTCAGACGTCGTCCTTATAGTCCTATAGACACATTCCGTAATGGTTTCGGAATTCGGAGGTAATTAGCTCACGAGGTGAGGCATCAATCAAAGTACCTACAATGAACATCTTTAAGCCTGGGTGAATAGTGGGGGAAGTGGAATAATGTGTAACTCAACAGGTTGGCCTTTAAATCAGTAGAACTTAGGCCCTCATAGATAATTAACTAGCATGTATTGATTGATGATTCATATTCATAAAAAGATTAGAGAAGGGTTGACAGGTTGGGAAAGCAAAGAGAACATAAATCCCAGCCTGAAGGCTGGGGACAACAAAACTTTTCACCTGCTGATGACAACTGCAGCTAATTTAAAGTTGTTACCTTAATCCACGACGCGTTTCGTCCTTCTGGGACTCATCAGGCAGATGGTGGCTACTAAAAATCAGCTAATACTACATGCAAACAAAACTCACAACACATAACCAAACCTGTGGTAGGGCCACGCAAGAAGTAAATTCTGCATGCATGTTGTCATCATCAGCAAGGTTACTTCACACACCATTCATACTGAGCCATACCGTCAGCACAACCAGTAAGGGGACTTTCGTCCCAATTCTAGTGCAACCCTCGACAAATTCACGAGAAGTATGCTCGCAAAACGTAATATCCACTCGCAACGAGGTGGCGCGGGTAAACCGGGATCTGGGGCAATTTTGCCGAAGGTGAATTTTTTTGGGGTTGTGTTGTATTTGGTGGCCTAAAACGCGATTTGAGGCGACATCTAATCTTAAAAGAACGATTAACAGAAAGCTAATGCATTACCAACTCCTTTCGTCAAGTCATAGGAGTTTGATCCTCGGTCATTGTGAAGTAGGGGCTAGGCCTAGGCTAGGACCGTGCGTGGCACAATGCGAGTTCAAATAGGCCTAGGCCTACCACCTACTTGATTTTCATTAGGATGGGCAAGGTCACTGATTTTATAATTAAAATAAACACTACTTTCGTTTGTTAATTCATAAAATTAAATCCAAGATCGCGGTAGGCCTAGCCCTGATTTCAACCTAGGCCTAGCAGCTGACGTTTGCAAGTCTGCGAGATTCTAGACAAGTTTCACGATTTCATTAAATTACACAGTTACACTTATTATCAGGAGGATGTTGCACGGTATTTAGGGCTGTCGGTGGATTCTCATATTTCTCTCCAATAACGTAAGATGAAGTTAAAAACATATTAAGAATGGTTTCGTCGTTTGCGTCGATTTTACGCCTAGTTTAGGCGTCGCATTGCTTTCTTTGTTACGTACGTTGTTGGGTAGCCTGGAACTTGACCTTGACTTTTTGATAGATCGTTTTTGACGAGTGGTTGGTAACAGGCCATGCTGCGCATCAGGTTATGCACGGTAGTTGTATTGCAGGCGCGGCGATTCAAATGCTAGATCGTAAAAAAAGCGCGATCGCACGATAAGTTATCTGCGAGTGACAATTTTCCAACTCGCAAGCAACAAATTTTCACTCGCAAATTGCGAGCTTGCGAGTGGGATTGTCGAGGGTTGCTCTAGTGCTTGTGAGACAAAACATCCATGACTCACCCTGGATTCGAACCAGGACCCTTGGCCTCAAGAGAAAAGCTGCCCCTTCTGTTGTTGCTCGGCCAGGGTGCCTCTTCTTCATACTTAGAGAAAGGGTTAGAGATAGGAAGGGTGGAAAGTCACACAACAGCACAACCAGTGAGGGGGCTTCCCTCCTTGACTCTGTTGCTTGGGTGAAAAAACAACCATGTCTTAACCTGGATTTGAACCAAGACCCGTCCGTGGCAACGAGAGAGGCTGCCCTATTAATTGTGACTGGGATCAGAAAACGAAAGGAAAAGACACTACAAGTTGCAAGCTCTTGGCTATGGCACAGGCACATGTGCTATACTAGCTCTTGGCTGCAGGTGAAGAGGTTGAAAGGAAAGAAGACAAGGTCTAAACAGGTTCATCACCTGCTAGAGCCCCCCAGCAGGACAAGGAGTCAACCTGTAAGGAACAAGGATGTTTTGTCTCCCGAGCACTAGAGTTGGGAGGGAAGCCCCCTTACTGGTTGTGCTGACGGTGTGGCTCAGTATGAATGGTGTGTGAAGTAACCTTGCTGATGATGACAACATGCATGCAGAATTTACTTCTTGCGTGGCCCTACCACAGGTTTGGTTATGTGTTGTGAGTTTTGTTTGCATGTAGTTAGCTGATTTTTAGTAGCCACCATCTGCCTGATGAGTCCCAGAAGGACGAAACACGTCGTGGATTAAGGTAACAACTTTAAATTAGCTGCAGTTGTCATCAGCAGGTGAAAAGTTTTGTCGTCCCCAGCCCTTCAGGCTGGGATTTATGTTCTCTTTGCTTTCCCAACCTGTCAACCCTTCTCTAATCTAACTAGCCGATAGGCATTTTTCACACTATAACATATTCATTAAAAAAAATATTACCTTACAAAAACTAACAAACCACTTGAGTCCTCATTTTGACAGATCAAACTAGTACCTTATAGGCTATAGGCCTATAGCAGTGGGTCATATATTGTGTAAGCTTTGCAGCTACCATACTTGGGTCTTGATAGCATCAGTATCAAACCTATTGAAATTATTGCTATGTTATTATTTCCAGGGATCTGTCTCACAACCAGTTAAATGCAATCGGTGCAATATTTGATAGTCTTGGCAAACTGGAAAGATTGTAAGTCTTGCTACCATACTTCATAATATATAGGCCTACATTAGAGGCCAAACATTGTTAATGGCCTGCCAGTACATGTTACGAAAGGATCTTGTTAGGTTGAGAGGGTTGGGGTGGGGGGGGGGGGGGGTCCAAAATAAAAATATGTTTTTATGAAAAAAAAAAACACCCAAAAACAATACTAATTTATTTTACAAAAATGTTCTTCATAATTGGATGAGCGAAGCGAAGATTCCATTTCACTACACTGGAGAAAAAAATCCGGAATGTTTTTTTTTCTGTATTATTGTGTGTCTGTTAGCACGATTCCGGCTAAACCAATTCTCCAATTGCGATAAAATTTTATGGAGGTCTTCGAAATCTCTGAACCAAGAACTGCCACGTTTTTGAGCGCAATCGAAAAATTATTTCTCATGAAAATCGCAATTTTACGATTTTTTTTTATTTTTTAAAAAATTTTTCGAATTATAAAATCTACATGCTTAATCCGATTTTAATGATTTTTTTACAGAACCTTAATTTTATGAATTGAGATATTCGTGTGAAATTTGAGCACAATCGAAAAATTATTTCTCATGGAAATCGAAATTTTACAGGTTTTTTCTTTTTTTAAACAATTCTTTGACTTATAACACCTACATGCTTTATCCTATTGTAATGATTTTTTTACAGAACCTTAATTTTATGAATTAATATATTCGTGTAAAATTTGAGCGCAATCGAATAATTATTTCTTATGAAAATCCAATTTTACGTTTTTTTCTTTTTTAAAAATTACGATTGATAGTAATTTAAAAAAAAAAAAATTAATTTAATTAATTTAAAAAAATTCTCGACTTAGTAATAATTTTTACACAAAACAACAGAAAATCCGCATAACACATGGCAGGTCAATGCACCAATTACGCTCATCCAACAACGCGGCGGGACTTAAGCGTTTTCCTAGTCCTAGTATACACTATGATAATAATAATCAACTTACTTGGTTTTCATCCGTTTTGACCCTAAATAAAGGCTAATCCATGAAGCTCCGCTACATGACGATTATAGGCCTGCTTGGTTTAGGCCATCATGTAGTTGATCCTGCGTGCATTATTGCTTTGTCAAATTGTAGCCCCGCCTACCTACCTCACGACTAGTCCTGGAGGTGATACTGCGAAAAGGACTTTTGTTTAAATAGCAACGTCAAGTCGAATGGTATTTTGTAGGTTATTTTTGTATTCACAAGTCGAATGGTATATTGTTTAGTATTTTATTCGGTTGAAAGTCCTTTGTCTTGAAAAGTAGGTTGGGGGGGGGGGGAAACATCGATTGCTTTGTTGTGTGTGTGAATAAAGAATGTGCCAAAAATACAAAACTTTGCTTTGCTGTGGCTGTGGCTGTAGACAGCTTGGCCTCCCCCACAGCGCTTTGCTCCCACCCCCCAACCCCCCCTAACCTACTTTTCATCGCAAAGTACTTTTTATTAAAAATATTTTTGTGAAGAAAAGTAGGTTCCAGACGGCGGTGGTTTTTAGTAAACAAATAAGAAGCGCAGTTTCAACTCTAGTAAGATGGGCGGAGCTACATTTTGACAAAACAAAATAATAACTTCACTCAGGCGCATTATCAACAATGGAAGGCCTAGACTTAAATTATGTAGCAGTCATACTGTGTCAGTCATGATGACAGTCATGATAAACCTATATTTTGGGTGGAAACACAACAAAACCAAGTAAATTGATATTGATATTATAACTGTAATATATTTTTTTTCAAAGAACATTTTTAAATGTTTGAAAGCATTTTTTTGGGTGTTTTTTGCAATAAAAACTGTAGGCCTAACCGTACGCCTTCCTTCGAGTGGACTTAGGTCTTTTTGGTATTAGTTGTTGGAATGAGTTCTACCAGTGATCAAACTCTTTTGTCGGAGAATTATAATATAAATATAATATCTTTGTTTTTATGGATTGGGCTATAATTTATTCAGATTCACAAAGAAATTTCATTCTAAAATACTATAACCATCTTGTGATTTGATCAGTATTACCTCTGTTAGCCTAAATAAAAATCTAGTGTTCTAGATTTATTATTGTATATTACGGCATTTAAATTCATTAAGCCCTGTGAGGTTACAATGACACCCATGTGGAGCTTTTTAAAAAAAATCGCCCGAGGACCTGTGCGGTTACAAAACGTTCTTTATTTTTGGCCCCTCCCCCACACCGAACAAGTTCCCATGTTACATTGTAGGCCCTACCGATATTTTGAGTAGGCCGAGTCTACTGGTATTAATATATATTATCTAATAATTAATCATGTTCATTTTAATCTTAATAAGGCCTAGGGCTATTTGATTACTAATTATTGTTTTTTACAATTTCAGAAAATTGAATCACAACCAGTTGACACATATCAAGAAAGGAATATTTGATAACCTTACATCATTAAAACAATTGTAAGTATTTGAACTGCTTCTACCTAGACCCTAATTTCTTATTAGATATTGTATCAGCAGTTGGAAATATCTAGGGTGACGGTCGTTCGCCCGCAGCCAAGCGCACGTGGCTGCTTAGGCGACGACTAACTCGACCCTGTATAGGCTACACCTACCCGAGTTGGGGGGTTTCCAGAGTTAGCTATATCTGCACACGTCGCCCCGAATTTTTTTTTTAAAGATCTTGAAACTCAGTTTATGACCTGATATGTGGTCTATGACCTACAAAAAAAAAAACAGCCCGATCCGATAACCCGTACTGTGTTAAAAAAGTGCCTAGACATCATTGAAAACCTTCCGGCTGGCTGGCTAATTCTGGTGGAGAGGAATTAGAGTCTACAGAGTAGAAAACGGCCTACATCTTAGAACTATGAAACTTGGACCACACTTAGATGTACCTCAGGCGCAGTGCCATTTGCTTTCAAAACCAAAATCGGGTAACGGGGACCGGAGAAAATAAAAATTTTTAATATTAATCAAAACACATAATTACCAAATTTTTTGTAGGCCTAGGGGTAAGTTGGGGTAAATGGGAACATGGGGTAAATAGGAAACAGCCCTAAAATCTACCCCATATGACCTATTTAAAAAAATACAAAAAATATTCCATGTGACCTTTTTATTTTCTCAACAACATATCAAAAAATCAGCTCATTCTGATGTTAATTTAATAGTTTTCTGATTTTTTAAAAACTACCCTACACTTAAAAGTTGATGTAAGTTTCAGTCAAAAAAACTTTAGAAAAAAAAATTATGTCCAAAGAGTACCCTAAAAAATATTTTGACATATAAAAAGTTCCCCCTAACTATGAACATGATTTTGCAATTTGTTTGCATTTGCTTATCCTAGTCCATCATGGCTGTTAAGCCCCTGTTCCCATTTACCCCATACCACCTCCATTTGGGGGTAATTAGGAACACTGGTTCGGGGTAATTAGGAACAAGTGGGGTAAAAAGGAACAACACAGTTAACCTATGGGTTATATTTATGGGGTAAATGGGAACATTTCTCGATCTTCACAGCCATCTCTATTTGACCATTGTGGTTGACCAGGTGTTGTGAAAATTGCCATTTAGGCCATTTTTCTGCTTGTTCCTCAATTTTTCCTGACACTTGGAAAAATATCACCTCAGTGCATTATATTCACAAGATTCCCATAAGATTGATGTGCGTTCCTAATTACCCCATATTCCCACCGTTGATAAAATTTGATTAGAAAAGTTAAATTCATCCCCCCTTCCCAATTTTTCCACTTACTTATTTGCAAGGTTGATAATAAACACTAAACTAATCCTATTGTCACAAAAACAACTAAGCATATTTTTTGACACAAATGTAGCGCTTCGCTCCGCTCTGGTTTTAATATATAATCTGATATTGTTTTCTTACATAGCATCCACAGTTTTTAACATTTTGACTTGATTTTTTTTTTATTGAAATCATACATCAGATATGTATGTTCCTATTTACCCCATTTTGTTTTACCTCACACCAATAAGCTACAGTGTTGTCTGTTCCCATTTACCCCAAAATGACGGGTAAATAGGAACAATACCACTTTTTACATTTGATTTTTTTCCTAGTACATGATTTTAGGAAAATGACACACAAGTTATTCCTTACACTAACAACAGTGCAAAGAATAATGTACAACAAAAAAATCATAAAAAAGTCAATTGTACAACTTTTTACAGAAAGTCAAAGATGAAAAGTTCTAAAAGTGTTCCTATTTACCCCACTTACCCCTAATTTGTTACAAACTTGTAATTAAACATGCTCTTAACCATTATAAATACCTAGCGCCAAAACACAGGGGCAAAATTTGGGGGGACCGAGTGCCTTTTGCTTTCAAAACCAAAATCGGTTAGCAGGGACCGGAAAAATCAAAATTTTGGATAATAATCAAAACACGTAATTACTAAGGCGTAGGGACCCTTGATTTTCGCGAGCACTTTATTCGCGAATTTTTGCAATTTTGTTGATACATGAAATTTGACAACAGATGTCGACCTTTGGTGACCTTGGCATTCAAATGGCGTCCGCGAGTTTTCGCGATTTTCGGCGTTTTTTAGGTTTTATGCGATTTTATTCATTTTAATACTTATTCACGAATTTTCCAGCGATTTTACAACTTTTTGCGATGTTTTTTTCCGATTTTTAGTGTTTCAAATCACAAAAAGTGCAGAATTATTTGAAAATCCCGCTAGATTTCGAGTTCGATCATATTCAAGATGGCTGACTGTGAAATCGATTATTTCGCCAAAAGTTCGACTAATCGATTTTCCGGTCGATAGTCGACCATACCAACAGATTGTGATGCTTTGTGGCCTAAATTGCAGCTGTCATCCTGTGGTCGCAAACTACCTATAAAATGACGAAAATAATCTATGTTTTATCTCGCGCGCGTGTAAATAATGATAAAGACATGTTATTTGTTTGATTTCAATAGACCTATATTGTTTCTTGCATAAGATGTTTTTCCAGCACAACAAAAGAGTTGACAGGCTGCCTGGGCCTACCTAACCTCAAATTCGCGATGTCTGAGGCACTGAGTTAAAGTTGTTTAACGTTAAGTTAACCGTAAGAAAATCGTTGATTTGTCAATATTTTGAGAATAAGTACCCTAAACATAGCCCTAAGCAATTCAAATGTGACTGGACCCTAGGCCTAGGCCTAGGGCCTCGCCTAGGCCTACTAGTATGGAGCAGGTTTAGGGCCTAGGCCTTCTTCAGGAAACAACACAGCATTGGACCTTTATGATTCTACGGTTGTATCTAGCCCTAGTCAAGTTATGTCTGCAAAAAAATGCACAGAAGAAATTTAACACTGAGATAATATTATAGAACCTTGGCCTTAACCCCAACCTACACATCTCAAGCCCCTAGCCCTAGCCTAGGCCTATGTACTCTTCATTTTTGTATGACATTCATTGGTATGTAGTAGTTCATTTCCTAGGCCAATACCACAATATCAGGCTCTAGTCTAGATTTTTTTAAATGGGAACAGTAGCCTAGGCCAAGTTAAGCAGTTCTTTTAGGCCTAGGCCCTAGCTATTTTGGCATAGGCCTAGGTCTAGATTAGTGTCTTCCATTACATTCTTGTTATATATAAATTATAACATTACAATATGCATGAATGACACACAGGCACATGCAAATTAACAAATTTATTCACCGCTTTTATTTACCGCTTTTTGTCGAGTTTGGATTTTAACACCGACAAACTTGAAATTAAACATGCTCTTAACCATTATAATATCTAGTGTCCAAAACACAAGGGGCTAATTTTGGGGGACCATGGACCCAAAAATGTCAAAAAACAACTCTGAACTTTAAAAAAATTAATCGTTTAAAGAAACGGTTATAACTGAGAAGTTTCAAACGTGGAATACACTTTGTGTCAGGAGGAGAAAGAGAGAGAGAGAGAGAGAAATTCAACACTATGAGCGGTGTCCAAGTCCAGCTTCAAACAAACCGCCAATATCTGACACCGCAACACACTTTTGAAGGAATCGACTCCTTGAAAAAATTAATAATCATTCATCATTCACACCTTGATAGGAAACAAACAGCAAAAAGATGTAATATCTCCCATAAATAGAAAAATTTGTAAAAAAAAACGGCAGCCAAGCTCTCCTTCAAAAGTCTTCGGCTGTGAATGCTGTGAGATGTAGGCATAGTAGTTGAGCCAAGCATTTCATTATTTCTCCCTAGTTTCGTATTGAAAAGAAGTAAGATCATTTCGCCTGTTGACGAGTGCCAAGCCAACCAGTTTCATAGTAAAAAAAGTAAAAATTTTAAACTCAAAATAAATAAAAAATTGCCTGGCCATTGACTTTTGTAATGAACCAAATTCAATGGCCAAGCAATTATTTTTATGATTTTGAGTTTAAAATTTTGACTTTTTTTTACCACAAAATGGTTGGTTTGGCGCATGTCAACAGGCGAAATGATCTTACTTCTTTTAAATACGAAACTAGGGAGAAAGAATGAAATGCTTGGCTCAACCTCTGTATCTCACAGCATTCACAGCCAAAGACTTTTGAAGGAGAGCTTGGCTGCCGTTTTTTTTTTTTTTTTTTACAAATTTTTGTATTTGTGGAGGATTGAACCTAGGTCTACCCAGAGTATCATCATCATTACTCTATGCCGTTTCCTGCTTCTGGCAGGGTTAGCTTGGGTTTAGCAACCAAATTTTTCCACTTCTTTGTATCCTCCCACAATCGCATCTGACTCTTCTCTCGATCTCTCATTGTCCAGGTTTCTGCTACATTGGTAAGGATTAGTATGAAATAGGTTTTATATATTATAGTGTCTTCTTAGTATACCCTATTAATTATTATAGGCCCCATACCAGCTATTGAGGAGGCATTGCTTTACCCCTTGTTCCCCCCCGCGTCATCCCTTACGTCCCTCCCTTCGTCTCGATTAGCCAAGTTGCATAAATATGAGACGTTAAGCAATATCCAATCCAAATTTAAGCCTTACTAATGAGTTAAAATAGATTTTTTGATTTTAACTGGCAAGAGTGTGCGGAAGTACCTAGTTTAGTTGATTGTTACTAGGGTACCCTGTACGTTAGGGCCTACTTTTTTAGTCTTAAGTGTATATCTAGGGCTAAGAATGTTCTTCGGCTTCCTGTATAGCCTAGTCTCTACTTTGGGGCTACCTAGGTTTAAGTTTTTAGCCCTGATGTATATTTTAATCAGGTATTATAACTAGGGTTGCCGTCAATGTGAAAATCATGATAAATTATTGGAGGCATGGAATCGATATGGTACCTAATCATATTTAGGGTGACCAGACGTCCTGGTTTTTTGTGGTCTGTCGCAGTGTCTCAAAATTAGTTCTGGGGATGGCAAAATTCCCCGGTTTTGAAAGTTCATCCAAATTATTCGTATTTTCCATTTACCTAGTTTATATTAAAAATAATTTTTCATACTATGAAAGACAATCCTACCCCTACTAGTTAATACAAAATACTAGCCTATTTAATAGAGTTGCCGTTTGATAATCGATACAGTAAAACCTCAATTATCCTAGGTGGATGAGACCGGGTGCAGCTCGAATTATTGAAAAACTCGAATGATCGCGATTTTTTTGTTTATTTGCTCTCGTAGCATAGCCTGATATGGTAAAATGATATACAGACCATTATGAACATAAACTAGGAAAACGCTCAGTTGGACGCGTTTTTGAGCGAGCACCGTACGTGCAACCTGACCCGAGTACGACATTCCCATAAGGCCCACCACCAACTGTAGGCCTAACTGGATATTGACATTGTACACTTTATACTATTCCAACATCTTTGCATTGTACTAATTCACGTCATGCCTTCTAAAGTGTATCTTTGTATCTTCACTGCCTCCTTCATTTTTTAACATCATTTTTCGAATTATGATTACCAATAAGTCTTTAAGGTCTTAACCGATTTAGCTGAAAATTTGGAAAATAGGAGAGAATGTTGTACTTATTGACCCTGCAAAATTTCATAACGATCGGAACATTTTTATTTTTTTATTTTTTTATTTTATTTTTTATTTTTTATAACCAACAATCGGATTTTGTTCAAAAACTATACAGCAACCCGCCTAGGTGGTATGTACATGTGTAAAAAATTTCAGGTCGATCAGAGAAACGGTGCGACCTGTATCGAAGCAGTAACAGAAAAAAAAAAAAAAAAAAAAAAAAAAAAACACAAAAAAACAGACATTCGAGCCATAAGAGTCAAGTGGAGACGCTCGCTACGCTCGCTCAATAAACAGCCTCTTAGTGGTTACATCGGCTGCAGATTGCTTTGATGATAGAATGAATGTGTTGTCTCGTTATCTTATCTCATAACATAAACGACTGCTTTGTTGATAGAATGAATGTCTGGTCTCATTATCTTTATCTCATAATGTAAACAAAACAACTAGGTGAGAGTCTTGGCCCGAAGCCAATTGTCTGACTAAAGTGAGGCGATACGTAATCTGTGGCTTGGGAGGAGGAGGGGGGGGGGGTGACGGTTATCTCCGCATTTGTCATTGACTGGAAGTCCCAATGCAATGTTTATTTCTTCATAATCATAGCCAGTCTCTATCATGTCGTCTTCAATGCCATATTTTGTCTCTTACTCTCTCTCCCTCCCTCTCTTCTCTCTCGTCCGCCGTCTTTGAGCAAGGTCGCGTTGGCGGCGACGGCAAGCACTCACAAAGACACTGACTCAACACTCTACGGCACCCTACCCTCGACCCCTGCCCCCAACCCCCCTTACAATTCACGCGCTGTGCAATTCTTACGTGACACGTCATTGTAGTAAACAGCATAGGCCCTACTGCATGACATTCGATGTAAAGAACATACCATTTTGGCCTAATTAAAAAAAGGAAAGGGCGCAGGCTGAAACCAGTCGGATTACACAGCATTTCGGTTAATCGGAGCTCGGATGAACGAGGTCTTACTGTCTATCAATGAATACTATTATTTCCCGAAAACGGAAGACTGAATCTCGAATAGCTTGCCGTTCCTAAATTTTGTAATTAACCACTTGCTCTGCAGAATTTTTATTAAAATATTATATAAAATATAAAAAATAACAATATAATAATAATATAAAAAAAACAACAAGATGGATGAAAGTGAGACAGTGGATGAAGGTTTCACTTTAAATAGTGAAAAGGAAGAATCAAAATGTTGGAGATGCAAGAAAATAGTAAGGACGGGAGTCCAGTGTACTTCATGTTTAAATGTGCAGGAGTCAATGGAAAAGAATATAGAAGAAAAACGAAAAGTGAATGGTGGTGTGGGTGCAGTAGTAAGATCACGGGGTTGGAAAAAAGGTAGGAATATGCATACAAACAACAGTCAAGGAACTTGAGGTAGAAAGTATACCTGTAGCAAAAGAAGGCGACTTTTGGCCTAGAATTGGGCTGTAACAAGTTTAAGCCTAGGATAACCACAGAAGGACTAAGCCTAGGATAACCACAGGAAGGACTGGTCAAATGGGGGGAAGGGTGGCTCAAAGGAAGAGGAGGAACCACATTAGAATAGGCATGTGCCGGTGTAGGACTAGTAGTGAAAAGTGGAATGGGATGGTACAGAAAATAAGTATGATGAGTAAAAGTATTGAACACCTGAGTGAAAAAGTAGGAACATTGGAAAAGCAGAGAGATAAAGAAGAAGGAAAAGTAGGTGTACTAGACCAAGTGTACAACAGAATGAAAGGGGTGGTGGAAGAATGCACTACAGAGGTGGTAAACATACAGCTAGATCTAGAAAAAACATATTCCAGGTTGGAACAGGAAATGGGAAGAATGCAAATGAGATTGGTGAACCTTGGAGAGGACTTAGAAGAGCAACAGGAGGGAAGAAAAATGCTAGATAACAGATTAAATAATATGTGGGAGGAGATACGACAAAGACTAATAGTAAATCAAGGAAAGAAAAAGGATCCACAACAGCAGCTGGATTACAATGATATACCACACGCTGAAGACCTAGGCATCAAGAAAGTCCTAGAACCTATGGTAGGACTTGGCCAAAAGCAAGGCCTAAACAACAAAAAGCCAGACAATAAAGTTGATCACAAAGCGGAGGTAAAAACAAACAATCACAGGAACAAGTCTAATCGTCACAAACATCAGGTGGGTGAAGAAATTCCAAACGGAGGCCTGAGCAACAACAGAGTGCTAGAGCTCAAGGTTCAGGAAGTAAAAGAGAAAGAAGAAGGAACTGAGAAACAAGAGGGGACTAGAAATGAATGTGTGACTCCCAAAGAAAACAGTAAACCTACAAATATAGGACTATACAAAACTACCAAAGCTATATTGATAGGTGATTTATGGGGAAGAACAGCAGGAAAATTCTGTGAACACAATGGGTATAGAGCTAGGGCATACCCAGGTATTAAAATAAAAGAGCTACAACGAAAAATCGAGGAATACGGACAAGAAGAAGCGACAATAGTTTCCATACAAGTCGGAAATGCAGAAAGAGTTGGGCCTGGAAACCAAGAAAAACTGATGGGACAAGTGCGGGAATTATTGACAACAACAAAACAGAAGTTTAAGGGGCACAAATAACCATGAGTGGCCTGACCACATGGACAGAGTAAGTGCAAATCCACATATCAAAATATTTGTGAAGAAGAAAACATAACGTTCTTAGACATGTCAAACTTGGAGGGAATAGTGAAAACTGGAAAAGGGAAGCACAAATGGGGGCACAAACAAGGATGTACATAACCAACTTAATGGCAAGAAAGGGACAAGACCACCCAGAAGACCTACAAAAACCAAGTCACAACACACAAAAATACAAAAGATATTCATATCTAGGAAAACAGGATTTTCACACAAGGTGGGTGTGGAGATCAAGAAGAAAATAAGAAAACAACTGATGAGAAAGACAAAGAAGCAAGGGTACAATAAATACAGAACAAATAGATATAATAACAACAACATAGGCATACAATGATTAAAATAGGAACCCTAAATATTCTTACATTAAATGGGAAAATTGAAGAATTAGTAGATGTAATGATGTCGAAAAAATTGGAGATATTAGGACTGTGCGAGACTAAATGGAAGGGAGTAGGAACCAAAGAACTGAGAGAAGGATACAAATTATTATGGTCGGGCACAAATGAAGGCAAAAATGGAGTGGGATTTATCATCAGCCCAAAGTGGAAAGAAAACATTGTCCATGTAGACAATAAGAGTGACAGAATTTTGAAAATTAAAATATTTATAAATAAAGTAGCTTTAGAGATCATACAATGCTATGCACCACAAGTTGGGTTAGCGATGGCCGAAAAGGAGACATGGCTTGAACATTGGAAGAAGAAATCACAGAGAGAAAAGTAATAATTATGGGAGATCTTAATGCCAAAGTAGGGAGAGAGAGAACGGGATATGAAGAGGTACTGGGGGTCCATGGGTATGGGCCAAGGCACAAGGAAGGAGAAAATCTCCTTGCTTTGTGTGCCAGGAAAGGACTTCGACTCGGAAATAGCTGGTTCATGACGAAAAAGGATCAACAAATAACTCGGTACGCCTGGGATGGCTCATCTGAGTCAGTTATTGATTATATTATTATAAGTAGCAACATGGCCAAAGATATCACTGATGTAAAAGTAATTCCCAGCGTGTCTCTAGATGGAGACGCACAGACTACTTGTAAGCCTTATAAGAGTGAACAATAAAGACCAAAATCATGGACTATATCCCAGGAGGAAGATTCCAAAAATCAAGACATGGAAACTACAGGAGGAGACTGACATGCTGTCCTTTAGAAGACGGATAGAGGAAAAGTATCCAACACATGATTTGTTATCAGTAGATGAGGAGTGGAAATTACTTAAGTCAGTATTTATTAGTAGTGCTGAAGAAATATGTGGAAGGGCAGGTGGCATAAGAAAGGAAAAGGAAACTGTGTGGTGGAATGAAAGAGTGAAGACAGCTTTAAACGCAAAAATGTAGCCCGAAAGGAAAAGGATAAAAACAGGACTAAAGAAAATGAAGAAAGTACAAAAAGTATAAATATGAGCTAAAAAAATAGTAATGACAGAAAAGAAAAATACAATGGAAATATTTGCAGACAAATTAGAGAAGGACTTTGATACAAATAAGAAATTGTTGTATGGACTAATGAGAAGCAAAAGAAAAACAGAAGAAATCACAAGATACCTGACCAACAACAATGAATCTCTTATTACTGACCCAGAAGAAGTGAAAAACATGTGGAAGAAATATTTCAAAACCTACTTAATATGCCTAGGTTACCTGATACTAACCATAACCAACTCAGGAAGGGGACCAAACAATAGAAATCTTTCAGAACACCAATGAGGAAGAAATAGAAGAAATAATAGGAAATGAAATATCAAGACGGGAAGTAGTTGAAGCAGTAAAAGCCATGAAAAATGGTAAAGCTTCGGGAGAGGATGAAAAGTTGTGGAGATGATCAAGGCTGCAGGGGATGCAGGCATAGATTGGATGTGGAGAGTGACCAGTGCAGCATGGGAAAGAAAAGAAGGTACCAGATGACTGGGGGAAAGGAATTATAGTGCCAACATTTAGAAAGGGGACAGGAAGAAGTGTAAAAATTATAGAGGAATAACGCTGATGAGCCAGTGTGCAAAGATATACGAGAAATACTAGATCGAAGACTACGACAACAAGTAGAGCCAAGTTTGAGAGAGGAACAATATGGGTTTAGAGCTGGCCGCTCAACCATAGATCTCATATTTGCGCTCAGACAAATAATGGAAAAAAGTGGGAAAAGGAGAGAGAAATGTTCATGGTCTTCTTGGATGTAGAAAAAGCATATGACAGTGTCCCAAGAGCAAAAGCTTGGGAATGCTTAAAAGATGCAGAAGTAGAAACAGAGTCTAATAACAAGAATTCAAAGCACATATGTCACAACAAAGAGCTGTGTTCAAACACCATTTGGTAGAACTACTTGGTTTGAAATAAACGGTGGGCTACGGCAAGGTAGTGTGATGTCACCTACATTATTTATCATTGTTATGGATAACATACTGCGTAAAGTTGAACCCACAGAAAGTGAAACGTCTAAAACTATGATATTTGCAGATGATATAGTGAGATGGGGAGATTCCATTGAAGAAGTACAGAAGAGCGTAGATAGATGGAATGAGGAAACACTGAAGTTTAACATGAAAATAAGCATTGAAAAGAGTGAAACATTAATAGTAACGAAGAAAAGTAAACAAAATCAAAGATGGATAATACTACGGGTGAAGAGCTGGCCATTGCAGAAACATTTAAATATCCTCGGAAGTATACTAACAAAGGACGCAAAACTAGATGCTGAAATATCAAGGGGATTTATATTAGGAGACAAATTTTACCAAAGTGTACGTAAACTATTATGGAAAGAAGAAATATCATCCAGTGCAAGATGTTATTGTACAAATGTATTTCCTCCCAATATATCATATGCATCCGTGACATGGACAATAGGAGGAAAGGAAGACAGCAGATTACAAGCAGCAGAGATGAAATTTTTAAGAAGTTCTGTAGCCTTAACAAAAATAGACAAGGTACGGAGCAAAACAATAAGAAACAAACTAGGAGTGGAAAGTTTACGAATAAAATAGGAAAAGAAAGACTTCGATGGTATGGGCACGTACGAAGAATGAAACAAGATAGAATACCAAGAAGAGAATTTGAAACACACATGGGGGGGAGTAAGAAGAGTTGGACGCCCAAGAGATAGATGGAGGGACCAAATAAAATGGAACATTGAAGAAAGAGGAAAATCATGGAAAGAATTAATGAAGAAAGACTCTGGAGGATAGAAAGAAATGGAGAGAACTGGTAGAAATGCCTGTCATAGAAGACATCGAAGTAGATGAGGAGGTGTTGAGCCTGGCTAGCAAACACTGAGAGTCCACAGCCCGAGAAATTGGTGATACGTCACCCCCCGACCTGACTTATGTTGGAACCGGGTGTTTGATTATTATTATTTCCAGTCAAGACATTAGGCCCCTAATCGCTTTATTCCATGAAAAATTTGTCCCTGCGAGATCTACAACACGCGTAAGGCGCGAAGTCTGAAGCGCAACGCATCGCCCCTGCCCTGCTGCAGTGTAGGCATGCGTGCGTGCATTGCTGGGCAGCCTCACTCGCCGATTGCTCAACCTTGCCTCGTCACAACCTAGTACGCCACTCAAGGTCAACACAAGCATCTATCGAGATGTATTCCTCCCCACCCCACGCCAACTTGGTATCACTTTACTTCATTCCGTAGTGCTACGATACTATTATCTTATCAGTTCTCTCAGGCCAATACTAGGAAAACGCTCAGTTGGACGCGTTGTTGAGCGAGCACTATTACGTGCAACACGACCCGAGTACGACATTCCCATAATTGTTACATACCAATAAGTCTTTTAGGTCTTGACCGATTTAGCTGAAAATTTGTAAAATAGGAGAGAATGGATAAAATTCACCGCCATCTAGAGGACCTTGACATCATTTCTTGGGAAAACTATTTTACTCTTGATTTCTTCTAGATGGCAGTACATAGTGACCAGAATTCTTGTGCGACTTTTCGTTGCCATGGTAACGTTACTTTTGTTAAAATGTAATTGCTATCTACACTACTTATCGGATCAAAATAAAATTAACATATTCGTGACCGGACGGACATTCTAAATGATTTGGCTACCTCAGATTTTGTCGCCGTTTAGTTTTAAAAAAAAACTTTAGATTAACTTTAATGTAACTTTATAACTTTTTGAACGATTTTGCCACAAAACTAATGGCATTCAATCGGGAACGAAACTTGCGGATGGTCAAAATTTCAACTCGATCCGAGCCTCCGTTTGACCGCTATCATGAGCCAAAAAAGCTGTGCGACTTTCCGTTGCCATGGTAACGGGACTTTGTTATAATGTAATTTCCATCTACACTACTTATCGGATCAAAATCAAAATAACATATTCGTGATCGGACGGACATTCTAAATGATTTGGCCACCTCAGATTTTGTCGCCGTTAGTTTAAAAAAAAAACTTTCGATTAACTTTAATGTAACTTTTTAACTTTTTTGAACGATTTTGCCACAAAACTATACATCAACCCGCCTAGGTGGTATGTACATGTGTGCAAAATTTCAGGTCGATCAGAGAAACGGTGCGACCTGTATCGAAGCAGTAACAGAAAAAAAAAAAAAAGACATTCGAGCCATAAGAGTCAAGTGGAGACGCTCGCTTCGCTCGCTCAATTATATTGTTTATTTTAAAAGTAATGTTGAATATTATTCATCTCGTCACGTAATAAATATCGGGAGCATTGAATAGTTTTTACTCATAATATCTCGTGAATAAATGAACGACAATCACAACAAAAGCTTGGAATGAAACTTCTCAGAACTTAAGATTTCCAAGAAGCACGACATAAGCACCACCTTCTCAAGACAACACACGAGCCGGGTAGCATCTGTTTACACTACATAGCACACTCTCGTCGGTCCGGCCAGCCACGCTTGGGGGGGGGGGGAGGCTGCGCGCTCTCGTGAAAGACGTCGCTAGTGTGGGAAACCCCTGTTTTGAGCAAAATGAAGGAACAAAAGGATGCACTTGCAAAAGGTCCAAGGTCCACGTCAGTATGCAATAAAGTATAGTCCTAATTTTTATTCAATTATCGATCGACGTAAAAAATATCGATACTTATCGATCGATAATCAATTGCACATGCGCGATTATCGATATTCAAAAAATTCATATCGAACGGAAACACTACTATTAAATAAATACAACTCTTTCTGGACTACTACTTTGTTGTTGCTGCAGTGACCTTCAATAAGCCTACAATGATGCTTGGACTTGTCTCGGCTTGAGTGGTAGGGTGGGGGGCTGCCGACTCTTCGGCGGCTAGCGCTGATTAGTCAGCAGTATTGCAATTGGTACCTAGTATAGTGTCATCCTTTATTGTACATAGGCAGGGCTCGAAATTGACGGCAGCCCGAGCCTGCCCAAAACACTGTTGGGCTGCCTGTTCTGTATTCCAGGCTGCCTGGAATTTCACATACAAAAGCAATAAAAGGTTGATTTTCCTAAAATCGGAAATTACGTAAATAGGCATTAATCTCACAACTGTGGTCACAATATATATTTATTTACAAATTAACAAATGTAAGTTATCTCATCTCATGAGAGTGATGAGACTAGCATGTGAGGCATTTGAAAACAAATTTTTCTTTATATAGCGTTATTATAGCGGGACCAAAAGACCCCGGAAAAACAAAGAATGTACAGACCAAAAGAAAGATACGAAAAACAAAGAGTTAGGAAGTTCCAGAAACATTGGAAGAGTAATAATTCTTGGCTGCGGTACGATGAGACAAGAAATCTAATGTTTTGTCGTTTATGTGAAAACAGTGCGTTTGCGAATAAAGAACCTGCATTCCGAAATGGTTACGATAACTTTAAATTAACAGCCTTTAAAAAGCACGCTGAGACAAAGTTTCCCACATCACTTGCTTTGGCTGCTAAAGCAAATGAGAAAAAACGTAAAGGTGAGGATACTCTTGCTTTAGTCTCACTAAAAAAAATGAAAATGGACCAATTCGACACCTAACTAAGCTGTTTCGCATTTTGCACGGTTTTATGTATAATTATAATCAATTCCCCTAGCATTTTTAATAAACAAATCCTCTCTTCTGGTATCTTCCCCTCCAAACTAAAACTAGAAAAATTAATTCCCATTTACAAACATGGGGTAAAGGAAAGAAATCTGACATGAACAACTATAGGCCAATCTCCCTCCTTTCATCATTCTCTAAAACAGTGGTTCCCAACCTTTTTCATCTCACGGACCGGCAAAATGATCAAGTCAATTACACGGACTGGCGCGGCTACAAGGGGTCTGGGGCGCAGCCCCAGCCGCCGGAGGCGAAATTTTTTTGGGTGTTTTATTACCCCTAGACGGCCTGTACAGCGATCTGAGCAAAAGGTAGACGAAGGGAAGAGGCAACCGGAAGACAGTGTACACATGAAACTTCATTCAAATTATCGTTAAAAATATATTAATAAATTTCTAATTATCGATTGTTAAACTTTTTCTAGTGATGTTGATTATAATTATGTACGTTTAACTTAGGATTGCGCGTTTACAATCGTGGTTGTTTCTACGCTCGGGTTTCCGCGCAACAAGCCTGTCATACTATCGTTCTTTTTAATAGAAACGTCTCACAGGGTCTTCTCTTAACTTTTCACTAACTCACTAACATTACACTTAAACCAACATATTTTATTTTCTAACTATTAACAGTTAACACAACAAATGAATCAATTGAAAACAATGTAGGCCTACGAACCCAACAACATGACTCTAATACTCCTAAATACGCCCAGATTACGTCAACCACATTCACATTACATCGAAACAGAATAGTCCTACTTGTTGTACTAATCTAGTGAGAGCTGCTGAGCCTGCTTCCCCGACACTAGTTTGTCGATGCGTGGTTCTATGCTCGACAGGGCTACTCGAAGTGGTGCTTGAACGTCCAGGCGATTTCTATGCTTCGTTTTAATTGAAGTCATTGCGGAGAATCCAGCTTCAGATATGTTGAGGGGAATGGCAGTAGCACTTGTAACGCAATGTCACTTAATCCAGGATACTCTGCACGCACTTTGATCCAAAATGCTGGCAGTGATGCATCACTTAGAAATATTGCTTCTAGTCCTTTGTCACTTGACAGTTCAATTAACTTATCCTCCTGCAGTGTATTTAAGCTGGTTGTAAACAGCTCATGTTTGAAGGGATTTCGAATCCATTCATTTCCTATTCTTGGGTCATCGTTTGCTGGGAAGTATTTGTTAATGCGATCAGCAAGAGATTTCAAATGCTCGACAATAACACTAGTCAAACTTTCAATGTTTATCTCGTCCCCGATTTCCGTAACAAAACAAGTGAGCTCCGGAAACATATCAAAGCATTCATTTGAAACTCGGTCTTCCCATTTTACAACTTTGTTCTTAAAGCCATCGATCTTATCAGCCATGCGAAAAACTGACGCCATCAGACCTTGCATTGATAAATTCAACTCGTTTAACAGAGCAAATATGTCCGCTAAGTATGCAAGTTGGGCAACCCAATCAATGTCTTGCAATAAACCAGCCCAGTCAGGTTTTTTCTCAGTCAAAAACATTGCCAGTTCATTACGGAGCTCGAACACGCGTCCTAGCACTTTCCCCCTTGACAACCAACGCACCTCCGTGTGCAGCAATAACTGTCGATGAGAAGCGCCCATGTCGTCACACAGTAGTGCAAACAGTCGTGAGTTCAGTGCATTGGCTTTTACATAGTTTACTATCTTAACACTGTCACATAAAACTGCGTGCAGCTCATTTGACATTTTTTTGGTTGCCAACATTTCGCGGTGTAGAAAACAATGCATAGATTTGCAATTTGGTGCAACTGCCTTAACCCTTGCTGTGACACCGGAATGTCGCCCCGTCATAGCAGCCAGTCTGTGCATAATCCGACACAGCAGGTCCAGTCTAATCCTTGGCTGCAAACGTACTTATCAAGAGTTTGAAATACCTCGGCACTCGTAGTGTTGGTGGGAAGTTCAAGAGAACATAGCATCTCTTCTTTTAAATCACAATTGTTCTCAAATCGCACGTACACTAATAAAATCGCCATATTTGTGACATCTGTCGATTCGTCAATCTGCAGTGAAAAATATTTTACAGACTTGATTAGTTCAGTAAGCTGTTCCTCCATGTCTCGTGCCATTTCTTCAACTCCTGGTCACTGTGTTATTTGACAGGGGAATACACTTGACTTTATTTGCAGCCGAATCACCGAACATTTCCATGCAAATATCTTGCACACATGGCATTATTAACTCTTCTCCAATAGTATATGGTTTCTTAGCCTTAGCTGTGCGCAGTGACACTTTGTATGACGCTCTCAAGGCTGCTTCACTTTCAGTAGCCGCCACACGGATTGTTTTCTGCTGACCTTTTAATTCGTCTTGCTTCCTCAGAAAGTATTCCTTCGATTTGGATGCAAGTTCATTGTGCTTTGAAAGAATATATGTCGTTTTAGTTTTGAGGGCTTCATAGCTTCGTTTGACAATACTTCGCCACATATTACACATTGGGGTTTAGGAATGTCACTTTTATCCGCTAAAATAAATCCGAACTCAATGTATGCACTGTCGTATTTTCGAGTAAAAAATGACTTTTTCTTGTTCTTGGGCTCATTGAGTTCCCTATCGTTCTTGTCACTAAGTCTACCGCTAACACCAACACAATTGTCAATATTTATATCTACACTGTCACTATCATTGACAACACGAGCGAAATCCCCAGGATGGTTTCTCTTTAAAAAACTAAATAACGAAGTTTGTTTAGACATTGTTTATGTTAGTCACGATTTTGCATAAATTATAAAAACGTTAAAACACGCGTGAAAACACTTTCACAAATAATTTTTAATTTCGTACACGGGCTTCAAGAACGAGGAACTACACAACTGACTACACAAGGATGTGTCTACAGACTGAAGATATTCCTATTTCCTACAAACCAAGTCGCATCTGTGAACCTTTACCGTCATAAAATCATTTATGAAATTGCAGTTTGTGCCGCCTTACAGAGGGTAGGTCCAAGCAAAGTGCCATAAATGTGGCTGTTTCCGGCTTAGCTGACCTTCGGAGAAAACCCTTGTCGTTACGCCTGCCATTGTCATTGCCGTCAATGCTCTCAACTTTATAAGTCGGTAGAAGTGGGTGTTTGTAGTCGGTATTGATTGATTTATAAATAAGTGTCCCCTCCTAAGAAAATATAATTTAGTCTCCATCCCGAGTACAGGTTAAATAATAAAGTGTAAAACCAAATTTTGGAATTTTTACACATTTCTAAAATATTATCAAAATTACAGCAAATATGCAGCAGCACTTTGCGGACCGGTAGCAATTACCGGTCCGCGGACCACCGGTTGGGAACCACTGCTCTAAAATATATGAACTAATCATGCACGATCGATTACTCTCCTTTTTCAACTACCACAACTTGCTTTCTCCCAGCCAACACGGCTTTTTTAAAAAGAAATCAACTACCACGGCACTCTTCAGCTTTCTCTCCCCCCTCTACTCTGCTCTGGATAAAGGGGAGCATGCCGTGGGAATGTTCTATGATCTAAGCAAAGCCTTCGACACCATCGACCACAGTATTCTTCTCGACAAACTGTCAACCTTAGGAATCAGAGGAACGGCACACAAGTGGTGGGCTTCTTACTTGACTGGTCGCACCCAGGTTGTTGAAATCCAGTTTACAAAAAAACTTTCCACCCATAAATATCTTTCCAAACCCAAAACACTTGTTGCCGGGGTTCCACAGGGCTCAATATTAGGTCCCCTTGCCTTCACACTCTTCACTAATGACCTGCTCAACTTCCTAGATGAGGACACACTATGCAG
>JAMZAV010009284.1:0-25916 GCA_024449915.1 Sweltsa coloradensis | reverse complement strand
AAACACATTATATTTCAAGTCCACATATTAAAATAACACAAATAAAAGCAAAATATTATGAATCCTTGAACAATTAATAATTTAGCCTAGGGTTCCACCCATTCAGTGTCAAAAGAGATTTTCCGTTTTGTGTCCCCAATAAAATGCAGAGTTATTTTGTTATACTTATTAAAAAAACCCAAAATTTAATAATGGACATAATAATTAAAACCTTATGATGAACAACATGCTACACAGATACTGCAACAAACATGTTATAATGAGTTTAAATTGCTGACTTAGGCCCGCCTGCATTTAAAAATTACTTATTAATAAACTTAATATATTACCGAATATCCCAATTTACCCCACCAACACGCTAGGCAAACATATTATTATTAGGATATAAATTGCAGACTTATTATAGACTGATTCATTAATATTATTGATATTTTATTTGTTGTATTAATATTAATATTATTATTTTTGTCTTTATTATTATGATGATAGCACCACACAACACCAACCTACTACTAGGAGATAAACTGCGGAGTTTAACCGGCCGAGCGCGTCTCTCCTGCCGTATTAAAACCCAGCACTAGTTGTTTATGACACTTCATTAACCTTCGATTAAAATAATTATCCGTCTGTGTCGGTGGTTCTGATTTATGTAAACTACGCGCACTGATAAATTACGTCCCTTGTTTGCGCCGTTATATTCATGAGCTGTCCTCATTTCAGACCCAATGCACGCCGGAATATTCATTGCGCTCGCCAATCTACTGTGTGATTACGCAATTTATTTATTTTATTTTGCAAGCCGTGCAAAAAGAATTCTATTATTAGGGTTATTTTATGTGTGAACGCGGGGTAAATATTATTAATCAAAAAAGCTGTGTTCTCATTGTGAAATATGCTGGTCATCAATACATCCGCAATGAATCGTTTGTGACAAGTAACTTGTAAATGATTTTCACTGGGGAGTAAATTAAATATGCAGACATATTTTAGATTGAAATTTATTAGAGCGGTCTAGTTATTGTTTTATTGCTGATGATAATTATAATGGTTTTTGTACTATTTGGAAAAACGTTGGAAATATTTTCTTTTCCATCAATTACAATTTACAAGTGACGAAAGTTCATTTTATATCATACTGCATAATAAAAAATAAATTTGTAATGGATATCAAAACAAGGTTTTGTTCGCACATATTACTCTTTATGGAGCAATTATTGTTGTCTGATTGTTCATAAAAATAAACCATTTTTTGCGTCTGAATATTCATGACTTTATCATTGGCATATGACATACATTGTGTTGGGGTCAAACCTTGGTTAGGATGAGGAACTAAAGCTGTAACATCAAATAAACCAGATAATTAAGATTAAACAATATGATAGTCGCACAGATCAAAACATTATGAATCTTGTGGTGGATTCGTATTTTTTAAAGAAAGTTGTGTCCAATGTATGTGAGCAAACAGGAACCTAACTTATCAAGATTTTTCAATAATTCATGATAAAGTGATAACGAGTGACTCAAATAAACGCCATTTGCCTCTTTTTCTCGTAATTTGCTCGACCGAATATTGGAAACAAGAGGTATCACGACATTAATAAAAGATTCGTTTACCATGTAAGGAAGATTAAGTTGGTTCGTCTGCTTTACACTTTTTATGTCTTGTTCTAGCGCTGAAGCTTTATGATTTTGCGTTTATGTAGAAAAAACTTTATTTCAATAAAAAAGAATTAGGCCTACTTTGTTATAACTGGTTTCTTTCAACCAAGGCAATCAAAACAACAATTCCCTCTTAAATGTCTCACAAAGCCACGGCCAGGGGGCTCTAAAAACAAAGCCAATAAGCTAAGTCAAAGCCTGCAAACCAATACAGAGCTACTAAGTCAAAGCAAAGCCACAAAGCTAGGACAAACCTCATTCGAAAACCTGGAGGTGAACATATTTAGGGTGTATTTCTGGATGTTGCCCTGTCCACAAGGTTTATTTATCTACATGTAATCCTCCCTTCCACTCATCATGACGACAGCGACTATTTCACGGGCAAATTTCTTCAGACGATTGTTACAACTCAGATTGACACTTTCAGTTACAAAAGTCATCAAAATAACAAACAAAAATTAATTTTCAAATATAATATTTCTTCTTTGATAAGACTAAAAATATTTGTTTTAGTTCAGGTTAGCCGTTATGGAATAAAACCAATCAACATATTAATACCTATTTTGTCAGCAGTCAACTGACAAGATTCAAGAAATCATACAATATTGATGAACATTCAGTGTCCCTTAGATAATAACCTGACACGTCTTTTAAAGCAATAGAAGCAAAATGTCTCATTAAAATCTTATAAAAAATGCCACTCCTACGAACGCTTGTTAGAAGGGTGCGACTTATTTACTGGCTTATATTCTTAATTGGTATCAGCTTACGTTCATACAAGCGATATAATATGTGGATGATACAACGTGATACTACTTTCTAAATTGCATACTTTGTTAACAAATACAAATGTAACTGAAGTAAAAGCATACAGAAAAAACATTCACCAACAATAAAGTTCATCCATCAACGCGACAAAAAGCGAAGCGGCCTAGCGTATTTATTGTGTTTGCGGGCACCAGTATAGTAAAGCCCCGGCCGCCCTGATGATAAATCCCGAGGTATTGTAAGTCGTGCGTGCCTATCTTCCAGCGAGCCGGGCTAAAATATGAGACCACTTTGCCAGAAGATGAAGCCCCATGACGCTCCGCAAGAAAAACTTTTCTTTCACAACTTTTAATAGCCTCCTCGCTTCTCTTTACTTGGCTAACCAGCTTTGTTACTCGGTAATTGCTATCTTTGTCACAGAGGAACGTTGTTAAAGACTTCATGATTAGATCCGCTGTAATGATGTAGCAAAGAAGTTTGGTTATCTGAGATAAATTGGAGCAAATTGTATTGAAGATTGGATTTGTCTCCATCTTTAAACTTTACACGCCACAGTTTACAAAGATTGTGGAATATTTAAAAAAATTACATTTAGAAAAATTAATTGTTGGTGATTGTAATTTAAAAAATATAATCCTCCTCAATTAACAAGCTGTTTAAATTTCTGATTGCAAATTATATCTGCAGTAAAATTAATCTTTTCTGAACACAATTTTTAACCTTTGGAAAAATGTAGGTTTATCCCCAAAGTATAAGTAGGGGGCTAAATTGACTAGTATGTAGCATTCTAAAATAATTATGTCAAAAATTCGTATTTCATCCCTACCATAGACTGTTAGTGATAATAGGTTCACATAATGAGTAAATGTCAGTAGTGCTCGTCTAGCGCCGAGCAGAATGTCAACGGTATTCAACATGTTCCAAGCACAGATGATAAACCAGGGTTGAGAGCCTAGTGCAGTGTTGTTAGTGCCTCGTTTGAATACCGCCAGACTTCTCATGTGATTCAGCCGAGACTATCGCTCAGAACCAGCTCACGTACACAAACAAACACAACACACGCTCTCTTTATTGCTGTGGCATTGTCAGGGGTGTTATTGCATTTTTCTGTCGGCCAAACAATAATTATATGATTGTAAAGGGATTAAGGGTCAGGGTAAAAACAGTATTTGTGATAAATATCGACATAGTTAAAGTTTTATAAATACAGAAAAGAACAAACAAACGAACATTGTTACAGAAACAGAAAAAATTGATGCGTTTATAGGAACCCGAATATATAATATGCAATTTTAAAAAGTAATTGAGCTTGTGGAGGTATTTTATTTAATTATTGAACGTCAATATAATATACTTGCCTAAATACTGATTACATTTACCCGTATAGAATAAAGTGTGCAGGCTACATCCCGTTCATAATAGAGTACAGAACATTGCACAACGGATGCAAGGGTGATTGACAAACGGGTTTGAAAAGTGGATGAAGGAAGATCTGTTATATAGATGAACGTCAATGCTTTGAAATTTTTAATACGTTTCAATGCGTTAAGTGTGCTTGTTACATACTAGCTAGTTGCCCCATATTTTAAACGTGTTAAGTACTCTTTTTGAAACTCTAACATTTATTACCAACTTTGTGCGAAGAAACACAATACGTTTGCGTTCCAGATTAAATTATTGACTCAGCCCATGAGTTAAGTTACAGAGGGGGGGGGGCTGCAAGAGCCCTCTTAAGATTGCTACCGCCGCAGGGCTTGCTTTCTAATCGCCTACTACTTCCTATTACACGCAGTTTATCACCAACGAAATATGAAATCCAAAATAAAACTCTAGTATAATGGTAAATGATTGATGGGAACAAACTTCCAGCCAACTTCTTCAGATAAGAGTTTAACCAGCGGCGCCCGAGGTGTGTGAAGTGTCTTTGTTTACGTCCAACTGTGTTAAGTTGACACCAGAGTGCCCGGGTCTGTCTGTGTGTTTGTGCTAGGCTTCGCTGCGCGTGGAACCCCCCCCCCTCCCCCCCACTTCCCTCAACATTTCGTTCCAATTAGAAGCCCCGATATGAGGAGCAACATTAACTATCGGGCAATTTTTTAATTAATTTATAATAAGTGTGACTAGGTCCAATCCTGCATAACTGTTTTCTTCTACTACTTGTCCTAGATGTGTCAAATATATTCACATATTATTCATCTATTATTGTGGTCTGGTGGTTTTACGTAGTTAATTTTTGTTAGAGCCTATTTTTTATTTATCTTTATCATATTTTGTTGGTAGAAATGGTAAATGGTAATTTTGTTTATTGTTGTAAAGTTTTCTTTGTAAACCCTAGGTTTAAAAAATACATTTGAAAAAGTCGAAATATTACTGCAATATATTCAAACAGCACACTGTGTGAAGTCTAATAATATTATTTTTAAAATATTTTAATACCTGTTGTACTAATTTATTTCATATAATTAATGTCAAGTTATTACACTGTCCTCTTTGCATAAGCGCACTAGAGATTTTCTTATGTCTACACTACAACCCGGCACCTCCACCAAAATCGTATTTGTTTTACCAACTAACTTGACAGGCTCAAGCGTTTAAATGGCTATTGCTAAAAAAAAATGTTACCACATAATCTATAGCATAATACAAAACTTAAAGTACAGTTTAAAAAAATATATCTTGTACCTGTGACTTTACACGATTTTTTAAAATTTTTTTGATAAAAATTTGCAAAAATTTGCGTTTTGGTATTTCTTAAATCGACTTCAAACTGCAATATTTTTGTTTCGCATAGATACGAGAGCATCATACTTATCTAAAATTTGCCTGTATATAATCGTATCTTGAAACCGTGCAGAAATATACACTTATACACGCAAAAATATGCGATCCGGAATTACAACCTGTCTTGAAAATCAGCATATTTTGATCGAACCACTTACCCAAATTACAAAAACGAAGATAGAGGATTTACAGAAAATGTAGTCGAGTAATTCAATGATGGCCAATATTTATTTGACCAAAATCCTCCAAGGTTACGGGGCATAAATATGGTCCCCATGTTATTTCTTATGATAGATTTTTCCAATGGGTCTAGCGGGTAAATAACCAAGTTTCAGCATTTTTTTCGAGTCAGAGTGGACCCAATTTTGTCCGTTACTTTGTAAATCCATTAAACTTGAATGAAAAATATTTTTTAGTTAGGCTAGTGATAACTTTCTTTGCATTAGCGCACTAGATATTACCTTGAGTCTGTAACCCGACACTTCCACCAAATAGATATTTTATTCCCCAATTAACTCGAGGGGCTCTAGCGTGTTAAATAAGACTCCACATGCATCATGTTTATTTTTAAAACTGTCTAAAATATCAGTTAACAGTAAAAAAACATAAAAAAACGTTTTAGAGCAATAATCATCAATCGTTTTCTAATTGACCCGTCACTAGTACCAGAATCTCATGTTTTAGAAAAAAATATGTTTTTAAAGAAAATACGTCGGAATTGATTCTTATATTACATTTAAATTGATTATTGGACGTGCTTATTTCGGCAGTGCAAAACAATGTGTTTTTTTTTCTAGAAAGCTTGAAAGTTGATTCTAGCTTTTTCGAAAGAACGGTGAATATCGATAGTAAATTGACAAGTTTGCTGTACGTACGATATAAAACTTTGACACATACTTGAACGGTTCAATTATTAATCCACTGTGAGAAAGATTGAAGAAGAGACGGTAAATACAAAACATAGATATAGCTTTAAAAATTCTATCATATTTCAATCTAAAGAATATTAGAACAGAATTGAATCTAGTAGCGTATCCCGTGGATATTTTAGGGAGTGAAAATCCCCTGCAAGCATCATAATATTTCTGTCCGTCGGTCTGTGCGAGTGGCACGTCTAACTTTAAAAACCGAACACGACGTCCTTATGACATGCGTCTTGACACTGTCGTTCAACAATACGGAATGTTTTTGTTGACTTTGGGGGTTAGAGGGTGGGAATGGGGTATTTAGCCCCGAAAGTTTCATATCCTTGCTCCCGGCACCTACGCCTACACCATTAATGAATGCGTTAACAAGGGATGAAATTTTGTTTCTTTTGTATCCCCCTGAAACCCGGCACTTCCACCAAATTCGAGATTAAAACGTTTGAAGGAACATTATTATTTTGTTTTTGTATTATTCTTCTCCGATCTGTAGATTGAATAGCCAGTATCAATCCATGAATATGGTCAGAATCAAACTTTTAAAGTAAACCCAAAATATATAAATAAATTAATAAATAAATAAATGAAAATCAATTTAATTTTTTCCAATTATTTAAAAATAATTTCTAGAGAAGTGTTACTGTAGGTCCCTTTTTTTCCGCTTCCTTGACAACTATCCAAGATTGTAGACAAACCGTGGTGTCAGTCGGCCGAGTGAACATGAATGTGCTTAAAACGAGTGTCCTATTATACACATCATACAATACCATAATATGCCGAGTAAAATGGCATCCCTAGTAAGAATATTACAGAGTTTGCAGGATTGACTTGTAATGTGCTCTCCGGCAACCTGTATTTACATCATGACTGACACCCCCCTGGGAAATATACGAGATTTCCGTGAGTGGGGATCGAACCAGTAGCCTCCCAAATGAGTTCCCGAACCCTCTTTATTCTAGAGTGGCACAACAAGAAAGATGTTTTGAAAACTTTCAAAGCACTACTGAAACTCCCCGGGGTAAAAACTCTCAAACTTTAGAGGTATTATTGATCAAAGTTTGTAAGTAGAAAAGAAGGATAAAATAATAATACTCAATCTGAAGTCTGGAGAACGGCTGGTTTTAGAAGGTTTCCCCCCCCCCTCTCCCACACACACTATATGGGGGTTGTGACCCCAACCTAGGTCTACGTAGTTTTGAGTTCCACTCGTCTCAGTCTTTAATTTCCTTAAAACATGCGTTTTAGGCAAATTGCTGTTCGCTCGGCTGATTGACACGTCACAAGTGTTTGAATTGTTGAACAGATGTTACGAAAGTGGAAATGTGGGGCTATAGAAGTAACACATTTATAAAATTTATTTTAACATTGTTTTAAAAATTAATTAGTTTTCACGAATTTTGTTAAAAAATCCCAAATTGACTATATTCGTAATTTTTTTGGGGTGATAAAGGCAAAATTTGTAAAATCTATGAATGTAGGGCTGTCTACGTACGATTTATTGACAACTTTTCAAAGTTTCATACACGTCTGATGCTTCTTGGCCGAGCGAATAGCTATTTGCTAACTGAAAACTGTGTCTGTCTATTCCCTCTCAAGTAACTTTATCTTCAATAATGTTTATGTAATATACTTGACGGGTGACACTTTGTTTATTCACGTGACTAACTAGGTATAGGGGGTGATGTATCACTGTGTTAAATATGCCATAATCCTTGTCCATATTAAGAGATAATATGTTTCCACCTTTTTCTCGATCTATTCAAAAGTAATGATGATTTTTGTTGCTTAATATTATTATTATTATTATTATTATTATTATTCTTCTGTTCAACAATGCATTTAATGGAATGTGTTACAGAAAGGGGACAAGAAACGAGCCGCAGCGGGCCCATACAGTAGATGTCTTGTCCCCTGGCCTTAATTCTAATTTATTTCTAATGAGTGATGATGATCGATGAGAACATTAATTAATGAATAAGTGAATGAATGAATGAATGAGTGGATGAATGAATGAATGAATGTATGTATTTACATGTTGCACAAATGAGATGCGTCTCTAACTATTATTATGAATTATATTAAATTAAATTACTAACTAAAACAGGCGACATAATCCAGTCCATATTCGAATCATTGTCCGTGTGTACATAGCGGTTCGTCATAAGATGAGTAAGTGTGTGAAATAAATAGATATGGTATTCAAATTAGGAGATGACTGATAGATGAGAGATGATTTTGTGAGATTGTTTATGATATGTGATGTTTATGAGAAATGAGTTTTAAACTGCCGATTTGAAGTGTGTTGCGAAATCACATTGTCGGCGTATGCTGTGAGGCAATGCATTCCATGTTGTAGCGGATCTGTGGAAGAATGATTTTTGATAGGCTGCAGTGCGACAGGTTGGAGGTCTTAGATAGACGCCCTGTCTATTGCCTCTTCCCAGATGGACGTACCTGTACCTGTCTCTATTAATGCGCTGAGGCTATTCGAAACGATGAGTGGTGATATATGATGATGATGGAGGATTACAAAAAACATGGCTTATGCGGGATTCGAACCTACGTCCCTTTTAAAGCCACACGCTTCGAACGGTGGCAGTATATAGCATCTGCATTTATGTATTAGTTTTATTTAGTTGTCCTTCTTTGATGATCGTATTTTATAACTAGTGTTAGTGCACATAGACACCAGACTGCAACCTAGGCTAGGCCATGGCTAACAACAAGCTACGGTAATGATTAAACCTGGCGTAGCGGAAAACTCAGCCCTGCTCTAATAAGTGGTCGTATTTCCTGCAGAATCAGCGCGCCTCGCTTCACTTGCCCCCATTCCACGACGCTGCCCTCGCTCAAACACGCTCAAAACACGAGTTAAACAAAAGCAAACTCATTCAATCATTGCGATTAATTAAAAGTAGGAAAAAAATTATGTTGAATGGGGCCTGTCGACTATCGACCAATGTAAAGCTGAACAGCATCCTGATTTCAGTCAGACCCTCGCAACTAAACGTACTCGGGTCTAAAGTTGCTCTAATGCATCTTCAAATAATAATACCAATGTCATCCTATTTAAAATACCGGACTCAGTTGGTCGATGTTGTCGGCGCCTACAGGGTTGGCTCGGTATTCTTTACATTTAAGTCCACCATTAAAAATAAGTTTTGTGCCTGAGTAAGTAGACTTTAAAGACGACATAAAAATATTTATATTTGTCTCAATTGGATTGGATGTTGGCTCGACAAAATTCAGGTTTGAATCTTGGCTTGCCGAGCATTGTTTTCATCACCCTGTTTCACACACTTGTCGTCCATATTAGCGTCCTTGATAAAATATTAAATGTTAAATTAGGGTTGGGGATGTTTTACCGAACTAGGCTTAAAATGCGCTAATACAACGTTAATTTAGGTAAGTGTGAACGATGTCTATGGCTTACTGTTAAATATAAATCGGGTGCTTGCTATTTGTAAATGGGTAGACAAAACTAACAAACAATTTATATTTATTTCATCAGCATAAATTCAGTCTAAAAGTGTTCTAACAATCTGTGGTTCGAAGACAAACATAAACTAACGATTGCAGGGAAATATTATGAGCGCTTGTTTGTGCTTTGATGAGGGTTGTTCGCAAAGCGCGTTCACAGCTAGTGCAAGAGTTTGTCGCCGGCTCCAGTTCTAGCCTAGCTGTAGAGAGTGAATGTTTTATACTGGGTAGGGGTGATAACGAGCCAGGTTACCTGGGACTAGACGTTAACCTTGATGGCTCCATTGAAAACAATCGCCGGGATGAAGCCACTTAAACGAATTGCACATTATGTTTATAGGGTGATTATACTAGCCTACTCCTGTTCAGTATTCATTTGAGCCAACTTGATAGTTTTTATTTAACTATTTCAGTTTGACACAACTATATGCGAAAATGTTATGCCATACATCGTTAACTATAACTTATGCCGGTCCGTGTGTGCATGTCTCGTCACGTTTGAATATAAAACCGAACATGACCTCAGATGACCAGCATATCTTTGTTATTGCCCTTCAAAAAGGATAATAAATAATGTTTAGGCGACTATTGGGCTCAAAAATGGGGGTTAGCAGTATTTTTTTTTTATGAACTCGGGTAGTCAGTGGTTTAGCCGAGGTCGTTTAGCCGGTTCCCACTCAAACACCGAAGTTAAGCAACCTCAGGCGTGGTCAGGGGGAGTTGGTGACCGCTTTGCCCTGAGACACACGTACCGCTGGTTAGAGCAGATGAGGGTTCGAGAGCTAGTGTAACGGCTTCGTTCTCCTCGACGTCTGCTCGGCAGTCCGGGTTAGTGAAGGAACCTATATTACTGTCAATGATACACCGTCCTTTCGTAAAGCCATTGGTTCCCTTGATACTTTTCGAAAGGAGTAGGCTACGTGCCGGTACCGGGTTTCCCCTCCCCCCGTTCTATTCATAATTCATCCTCATCTATCACCACTCATCGTCTCGAATAGCCTTACTACATTAATATGAGACGTTAAGCAATATAAATATCAAATCTAATGAACCCGGCATCTTTGTCAAGAAGACTTAAATGCTGGAGGAATTTGTTTTTTTAGTAGACTCGCTCCCTACTTTGGATACTCGGTGCTTGTCTAATAATTGTAATTGTACCTTATTTCTACAAATTGTATTCTTGCATTACTATTTAGAAGCGTTGCGTTAGTAGTGAGGTTCCTGTAGCCGTCACTACTCCATCTTGATAATAACAACCTATGCGAAACTATCTTCCGTACCCTGATGTTTGTTAATGTGACACGCTTGTATTTGCTCGGTGTGAAATGTGATGACGTCGCCTCGACAATAGCCTGGAGATTACGAGATTAACAGCCACATAGATGCGAGCCTAGGCCGGTAATATCACGGTGCTCAATGCGTATTAACTTACTTCATGCTTGACCAATGAGGAGCGGACCTCTAAAGTGCTGTGTGTTTCAAGGTCAAGCCGAGCGGGACTCCCACGTGTTAAGGCACCTCCCGCTGCTTCTTATCCCTATCTTGCCCATGTTATATGTCTTAAAACATACTCTCGCAAACAATATCTGACAGATGAACGATTTAAGACAATGCGTTATACTTTACACATGGTTCTTTATTAAGCTTAGATCTATGCTAACAAGCCCTTTAGAAGTTGATTTATAGACAATTTGTTTCTAAACATTACACCAAACATACGCAAAGTTTTGTCAAAACTGTTTTTTTAATCCACAAAAAAATGCATTCAAAAGTAGGGCCTACTTAAAATTGAATAGCATACTAGGATAGATATAGCTTTCCTTTACAATCCAGTGTTAAAGGGGCTAAAAACCCCAAAAAATATTTTTTACCACGTGATCTATTGCACAATACTACACTTAAATGACCGTTTAAGACATTTTTCTTGTAACTGTGATTTAACACGATTTTTTTATTTTTTTGATCCAGAAATTGGCGAAAATTGGTGTTTTGGAAAATTTCCTAAATCGGCTTTAACCTGCTTCTTTTTTGTTCCACATAGATACTTTAGCAAAGTACCAATCTAAAATGCCCCTTTTTAACATCGTGTCTTGAAACTGTGCCCAAATATACCCTCAAACACGCAAAAATATGCATTCCAAAATCACACCCCATCTTCGTAATTAGCATATTTTGACCGAACTACTTGCCCAAATTACAAAACAAAATATATAGAGAATTTACAGAAAAGGCTGTAGAGTACGTCAATAATGGCCAATATTTTTTTGCATCAAAATCCTCCGAGGTCACGGGGCATAAAGATCGTCCCCAGTTATTTCTTATGGGAGATTTTGCCAATGGGACCTAGCTCGAAAAATGTCATGTTTGACAATTTTTTGGGAGGTCATGGTGGCCCCAATAACTTTTCTGTTAATTGCTTAATTCACTAAAAGTTAGCCTGAATGAAGTATATTTTTTAGTTTAGCAGTTAAATACCCTTTAACTAGAGTTGGGGTGGCCTCCATTAGTTTGGCCATCAGACCTGTGACCGTGAGCAATGTTTTGTGTATAATTCCGGATGGGAAAGGGGCCCTCTTAAGACGAATGGGCGAACTCGCGGTAAAACTTACTTTACAAGCTGTGATCCCTTATAGTAGGTAACCCAAACGTTTCCCCGCTCGATTTTTGTGATGGAGCAACCACACTTTACCAAATTTTTAAATTTTATACATTTAGATTGATAAAAATTTTAGTGTCACCCCCCCCCCCCCTGCAGGGGTGGGGGTGGAGGGTTTTGTGATTATTACCATAGACACAAAACCAAACCATGAATTTCTTTAAAAATTCGTAGATTTACTAACAACACAATGCTGATTTTAAAAAAAAAATACTAAAAGTTCGAAAAAAGACGCCATCTTGGAAAAAATCTCCCCATTTTCGACATTATTTACCAGTGTAAACTGCAGTAAAATTTTAAAATTTTAAAATTAATTTAGTTACGTTCTTTAATTTTTGTTTAAATAAAAAAAATTGGAATTTTAAAAATCGGTTGATATTTACACTTTTTATGTTGATATTTACATGTTATTATGACATCCCTGTTTTGAGTATTTTCATTTATAAAATCACGAACGAATATTTTCAGAGGGTTGTGGCATAATTTACACAACTATTCAACTGGGAAATACTTAAACATTCATGTGTAGAAGGGCAGTGGTTTTCTTGGCATCAAACCCATATTTAAAATCATGGTTAAACCATAGTCAAACCATGGATTTTTAATAGTAATCACATGCTGAAACGAACACGAGCGCCGTTTGGTCCTACATTGTAAATTAGTTATTAATAGGATAGACGTTGTATATAAAAATCCATATCCATATTAATTGGATGAGCGAAGCGAAGACTTCAATTTCACTGACCCCCGAAAAATTTGGCTCGGGTGTATTTTTTTGTTGTTTTTTGTCTGTTTTTTCGCTCTCTACCGTACAAACGGCATATCCAAATCTTGATGAAAATGAGAGGGGACCTTCGAAATCTCTGAACTTAGAACTGTATTGTTTTTGGTAAATAAAGAAATATTTCTCGTGAATATCGTACTTTTGCGATTTTTTTAGATTTTTTGTGCGATATTTTTCGTGCTATTTGGGCCAATTCTGACCAAACGGGTGGGACTACAACGTTCTTATTACACATGAACATTAATTTTTTGATGATGTAGTACCTTTTGAAAAAAAAAGTTAAAAAAAATTAGCCAGAATCCATGGAATAGAGGTTTTAATATGAGTTTTTTTTGGTTTATTATAACAATTAACAAGTAACAATAGAAACTGACAACAAACACCCATAAGCTTTCACAAAGCACTTGCAAAGGAAAGTGGTCCTACGCAAACTAAAAACTTACAAAAAAGCTCATCCATCAACGCGGCGGGACTTAAGCGTTTTTCCCATAGTTAAGTTATTGCTTCCAATTGGAAGTAAGTAACAATAGGCTACCTTTACGCGCTTTTTATTAAATACGCGGGAAAATATCAAAAAATATAATGTATGTAATACAACAGTGAATCAATGGCTTGAAGCCGCCTGCGGTAGCTATAATACGATTGGGGCGCTGGCCCACAGCGTATATCACTTGAGAACGTGGGTTTGAATCCCGCAGAAGGCATTGGTTTTAAATTTGTAAAATTGTTCAAACCCCCATATATCACCATCCATCGTCTCGAAAGTAATATTGCAATAGTAAATATATATATTATATATATCTTACCCTGCTTCCAACATAAGCCGGGTCAGGGGATGGCTAACCACCAGATTTTCCAGGGGACAAAGGTTTATTATCACCGGCTTGCCAGGCCTGTCATGTTCTCTTCTCCTTCAATTTCTTCATCTTCCATTTCATCTTCTCCTTCAATATCGTCCTTTCTTTCTTGCTTCTTACCACCATCCCCACGCCTTTTCCTTCTGTCCTTCAACAGGCGTTTTTGCTGCTATTTCTTCCCAACACTCACCTTTCTCTTCAACATTATTTATTATTTGGTCCTTCCAGTTCTTTCCCTTGGGGTACCGGGCTTCTTATGTTCATATATCACTTTCAATTCTGCTCTCGGTTTTTTCTTTTTGGCCAATTCTCTCATACGTCCATACCATCTCAATCTTTCTCTTCCTATTTTGAACAAAAACTTGTCAACTCCAACTCTCTTCCTAATTTCTTTGCTCCTGATTTTGTCAAGCCTAACTACACCTCTATACTCCTCCTACTAATTTCATTTCTGCAATAATTATATAAACACATCTGGACCTGTAAAGATATTATAAACTTTGTTTGTCGAGCTTTTTACAGTCACTCAAAAGTGCAAAACCCTAATGTCATTCGATGGTGTATGTTTTAAAAGCCTAATGCATAGACAGGTTTCAGGCGCGGCTGCAGAGTGTTAGAAATAAAATAACCAAACTCTACAGTTATGATAAATAATTATGAAAAAATTCAAACCATACTCAAAAATAAATTTTGAACACATCGGATTTGTCTATTTTTTCTTTGGGGCGGTTATTGCTTCGGAAAAAAAAGATAACTTTGGAACTTGATGATGAACTTTACTGCATTGAAATAAGTTATATCCATTTTTCATGACAGCGCGGTATAATTTTTACTATTCTGAACACTGTGGTGAAATTTGATATTGTTTGAACCATAATTATGGGGCATAATCGTTAAATTACATCAGTAAAAGTTACACAAAACGGCTCAGAAGTAGGCCCAAAATGGGATTGATGGCTGCAAAAGAGTTTCCGCGTCTGTGCGTTAGGATGCATGTACGAAAGCCGATAAAGGCAGCTTTGACGTCATCACAGTCTGATATCGCCATCGTGAGGTAGGGCCTACCCCCTCAAACGCAAATGTCGAGCCCTACCAGTGACCCTTTCCAGTGAAAATTACTTTGTTTTTATGTTCATATAATTTTCGTAACATAAAGACAGTAACCATAGCAAATTTAAAAAAAAGCATTGTATCTTGGGGAACTAGGTAAGATTGAAAAACAAAATAAACAAAGAAGGGGGGCTTTTTTTTTTTCCTAGAAACCCCGGGGTTTGGGGAAAAAGCACTGAAATTCCACCGCTTCCCTTGAGGGTATAAATGAAAAAATTTAACTATAAGAAATTATTTTGTTTTAATTTTTTTTAATCGCTAATGTAGGGTGGGGAAGAATAAATCAGGTGCCCAAACCGGTTTGACCGGTACAGAAACCGTTTTTTTTCAAAACACTTGTCCCGGGTTGCCCCCAAGAAACTAAAAAAATTTACTTTTTTGTCCCGGGTTTTGAAATTTTAGGAAAATTTGACCTGGTATTTTGTTAACTTAAACTATCCCGTGCATGGAAAGATAATTTTTATAAAAAAAAATGCTCCTCTGAAAATTACTTCTAGTAAAAACAATAAAAAAGCTTCCACTTAAAAGAAGAAAATTTTCATTTTCTCTGGGGTTTCCGAGTTTTTAAAAGGGATTTTGGTGGGAGGTGGGGTCGCGCTCGTGTGTAAAAAACTTTAAAAATGTTGGGTTTATACTTTTTTTGACGCTCCCTTTACAAATGAGGGGTTAACTTACCATAATAGAAAAAATATAAGTTTTATGTACAAATTTATTTTTTCATTTTTAGGAATTTTGAAACTTTTTCGGGGAACAAAAAAAATAATAAAAAAATTTTGTCACTTTTGGGGGTTTTGGAAAAACATTTTTTGTTGGTTTTTTAGCCCTTAAAAACATGCTGTCCCCATTTTTGTTAAAATTTACTTCAATGCACAAATTTTTTTTAATACAAAGGTCCTGAGATAGGCATGACATGCTTTTTTTGTTGGGCCCGGGGCGGGGGTCTTTTTTATTTCCGTTTGTCGGCAAAAGTCCAAACTATTCCTGATTTTCTAACAAAATTTTAAATATGTAAAAAATTTGAATAAATTATTTAAAATTTTTCTAAAACACTGTCAGTAAAAATTTTAAATTTTTTATTATGTAGCACGTAGGATTTTAAAATTTTTGTGCATGACATTTTTTAAATGGTTTTTAAAGGGAACGTATCTAGGGCAAGGGTCGTTCCCCCGGCACCCGGGGCAAAGGCGAGGGTTTTAAACCCCGGACCCTTTTTTACTCCCACCCGAGTTGGGGGGTTTTTCACCCTATCTGCACCGCCCCCCAAAAAATTTTACAATCTTAAAAAATCGTGATGACCTGATATTGGTTCATGATCTACAAAAAAAAATCACCCATCCCGAAACCAAAGTTTCTGTGTTAAAAAATATTGCTTTAAAATCGACAAAAAAATTCCGGTTTGCTGGGTGGGTGGGAAAACAAAAAGTTTTTTACCCCTTGGAGTCCCAAAGTGACCATCCGCGGACGAGACCGGACCGGTCCCGCCTTATTGTCTGCATTTTTCCCTTTAAACCTTTTTTGGGCGTGCCCGAATTTGGGAGGGGAAACATGGGTTTTTTTTCCCCCCTGCCTCCACACTTTTTAAACCCTATTGTATGAAAAAAAAATGTATTCCACCCCAAATTTTTTTTTTAAAAATTGGCATGTATTTAAATGAGGGTAAATGGTTTAGGCAAAGGCGTTTGGGTCAAAAGGCGAAAGGGATTTACTTCTTTTCAAGGGCGAAACTAGGGAGAAAGAAGAAAATGCTTGGCTCCAACTTCTAACCCCCACAACATTCACAGCCGAAAAATTTTTTAAAAGGAGGCTTGGCCCTTTTTTTTTTTTTTTTACTTTTTGTTTTTTTTTGGGGGGTATTTAAAACTCCCAAAAAATTTTGTATGTTACCAAAACACGTTAAATATTAAAAATTTGTAATTGAAAGGGTAATTTTTTTTTAAATCTATGTTGGCCTATACCGGGATTGTTTTTATCAATTAGTTAGTTTTGCTCATTATTTTTTGCCCCATGCTAAAAGGGCCCCCCTTAAAAACCCTCACAATAAAAGGAATATAGTATACCCAGCTTGGTGCAAAAACATTCCCCTGGGAAAAGGTTTTGATGTCCCCCGTACATGGTTCTTCGCCCATTATTGTTTTTTTTGAACAGTTTTCTTTCGCCCTTGACCTTTTTAAAAAAGGGTTTACCGAAAATTAAACCACTCTTGTAGGAAAAACGGGTTTTAGGGGGGGGTTTTACAAATTGGGGGGTTTTTTTGTTTTTTAAATAGCCCCAAAGAAAAATTTATCAACCGCCCAAAGGGCAAAAATAGGGGAAATTTTCAAAATTAATTTTTCAATATGTAAAAATTATAGGGTAACAGATCGAGTAAAAAACATGTCTTTTTTGGTACAGGCGAAAAAGGGACTAAAACCCCCCCCAACAATTTGCCGTCAAAAAAAATAGAAAAAGGGCCCTGATGATTTTTTTCCCTTTGAGTTTGGGGAAAACTTCCTTTTTGGTTCGTAAACCCCATAGTTTACAATTCGTAAAAACATAGACCCTTAAAAAAAACCTTTTTAAGCATTTTAAAGTAATGCATTAAAAAGTTTCTACTCCATAAAATTAATGTTGGGTCATTTTTTTAACAATAATTTTGGAACGAATTTGGTAAAATACTATTAGGGGTAAAATTAAATCAAATCCTTTCTTTATTTGCAAAAAATAAAAAGAATTTTAAACCCTTGATTTATATCTATTGCCATTTAGGGGGGCCGAAAGAAAAGCCGGGGTGCGCTATACATCGGGCACTTATAACACAAGCAGATTTGAGGTGTTTTTTTTTTTTAGATCTAAATTATTTTTGAGTGTGAAAATTTTGGGCTTTTTTTTTTTTCAAGTTTTTGGGGTTATGGGGTGGGATAAAAAAACACCCCAAATTATCTCCAAAAGGCCCGGAACAAACAACAAATAAACGTTTTTGTATTTGCTACAGTAGCATACAACCAGACGGATTTTAAAATTCCCAAAATTGTATTTACAGTTTTTGGCCACACTATTTTTTTTTAAAAATTCCATCAATAAGCCCGCTTTTTTTTAAAAAATTTTATATTTTGTGATCCCAAGACTGCGATGCAGCTTTGTTCCGGGGCATTTTTTTTGCTTTTCGTTTGGGAACAAAACATAAGGGAAATTTTCAATTGGACCTAAAAAGATAACATACTTTTAAAATAAAAACTTACACAGCTAAATCCCCAAAGTTTTTTGGGTTTAAAGGGCCCGAATGGAAAAATTTATGAGGGGTTTTGGCGTTTTATTTTACCCTCAAAATGTTTTTTCGTCGCGAAAGGGGAAAGGGTAAAAAAAGACGCGAAAACCCGAACAAACGCATGTCATGCACTATCCCCCCCCCCCCCCCGGCATTTCGTAAAATTATCTGTGCATTGAAGTATTATAACACATGTGACAGCATTTTTTTAAAAATGAAAAAAAACCAATTTATTTTTAAAAAACTTTTTCGAAAATTGGGGCATTTGAAATATCAAATTTAAAATTGATAATAATTTCAAAATTTTTGCGTTTTTTAGCCCAAATTTTAAATACTCTAAACTATTTTTAAGGGGTTTAAATGGGGGTATTAAAGGGAACGATCGATTCGTCTTCTAAATAATGGGTAAAAGTTATTGATTTGGGAACAAGGATAAAAAGGGTGAAAACGCCCATGGGGAAAAGCGTCGGGGCCCGCGCCCCAAAACGGCATGTAAAAACAAGGGGGTTTTTTTCGTATACGGTTAGGGTTGTATTTTGAATTAGGTTTCTAAAAAGAAAAATGTCACCCTTGTTCTACCCCCGGTGGGGGTTCCCCAACTTTAAATAACTTCCCGGATTCCCCGCTGCACGGATCCCCGAGAAAGCCTTCGCCATTAGAGTAATTTGCACTGGAAAGTTATAAAAATTGTTTCCGTCACAAATTATAAGTGAACAACAATAAGGAATGAGTAAAAAAAAGTAAAAAAGTTTTCCTAGACGGGGCTCGAACCGACAACCTCTCGCATGCAAAACAAGAGCTCTAACCACTCGGCCAACAATGACCACGGTAAAACGTGCGGTCTAGAGTGATATTTATACAGATGCACGATAACTTCCGATAAGCTTTTAAACATTTTGTCATGACTATTAGGGACACTTTTAATAGTTTAAAAACTTTTATGTCGATATTTCTAGAGTGTAATTTACGTCTCTTTTCACAAGATGTACATTATAATTTTTTGATGAGCGTGAGCGAGCGTAGCGAGGGAGCGAAGATTCCATTCTACTACACTGGAGAAAAAAATCCGGAATGTTTTTTTTTTTTCTTTTTTTTTTTTTTTTTTTTTTTCTTTTTTTTTTTTTTTCTGTTTGTCCGCACGATTCTGGCTAAACCGATATTGATTTAGATGAAATTTTATGGAGGCCTTTGAAATCTCTAAACTTAAACTGCCACGTTTTTGAGCGCAATCGGAAAATTATTTCTCATGAAAATCGCAATTTTATGATTTTTTTCGATTTTTTTTAAAATTTCTTTGACTTATAACACCTACAGCTTTATCCGATTTTAATGATTTTTTGCACAGAACCTTTATTTTATGAATTTAGATTTCTTTTGAAATTTTAGCGCAATTGAAAAATATTTACATTTTAAAAATTGAAATTTTCGGGTTTTTTTTTTTTTTTAAAACAATTCTTTGACTTATAACAACCTACTGCTTTATCCGATTGTAATGATTTTTCGCAGAACCTTAAAATATGGGTTTTATATATTATTGTTAAATTTGAGCGCAATCGAGAAATTATTTCTTATAAAAATCGCAAATTTTTTCGATTTTTTTAACAATTACGATTAATAAATTAAAAAATTTAAGTTTAAATTTTTAATTAATTTAATTTATTTTAATTTAATTTAAAAAGAATTCAACTTAGTAATGATTTTTCCACAGAACAACAGAAAATTCGCAAACACCTGGCAGCTCAAGCACAATTACGCCCTCCAACAAAGCGGGCGGACTTCTTAAGCCCGTTTTCCTAGTTTATTTTGTCATTAAAAAAATTCGGATGTGGCAGTCAGTCGCATGAAATCATCCAACTCGCACCAAATAATATCTCGTGGTTTGAAACCCTGGGCGGTAATGCGGGTAGCCTAGGACCCAAGGGGGAAGACGCAACTGTATGGCAGAGCTACCGATAGCGGACGATTTAGTTTAGGTAGTCACCGCAAAATTTGAAAGCGCTCGGCCCTGCTTCCGACTCTTAATAGCAAGGGTGTCACACAGAAAAATTATCACCAACAAGAGCTGCATTGTACCCTTTTTATTTTTACAACTTCAGTGCAGCGTATGGGCTAGCGATAGCGACAAATACAACCAGGAATTCCCCCCCCCCCTCGCCATGAATATTGCTGTTGGAAATTAGAAAGTAATTACTAGGTGCCAGTAACAAATCTTCTACGGGCACTTGAAGGGGTGATTGAACTAGTGAAATGTGCGCGTGTGCAATTGCCATTGAACCGTTTTCATATATGTATCTAATAATGATCTATAAGAGTATTAATGGTTTATTTGGGTAAGGGGGCGCCAACCGTAAGATCATAATGCACCCACTCTAGCCTAGGGGATATGGGAGGAGAAGGCACATGCTGGTCAGAACCAGCCACGGGTACTGGTAGGAAAGGGGGGGTTTCTCACGTCGCGGTCGTCCGTCTTTGTTCATCGTCATGTTCGTTTGGTGTATTGTCATCGTCGTCGGGGAGGTCGTCAAGGGAAAGGGCAGGTGTCCCCGACGACGATTGCCAGAGCTCGCCTCTAGTTTCGGAGAGTAATATACTCCGCTCTTACTAGCTACTACTTTTTTTCTCTAGGCCAATTCTACCCCGGGCCCCAGACGGATTACTTATATAAGTATGAAAAAGGACCATCTTGAAAAATTAACTAGTATTATACAATTTTTAACATTCTACATTTAAATTTATATTTAAGAAATTCGCTTGATCGGCAAATTCAGCTAATTTTACATACAGTCTGGATCACTTTACGACCTCCAATTTTCACGGCAATCAATTTGAATTTTGGGATGTTGTTTATAAAGGATGATCGCCATGGCGCGATCAGAGCACATTTCAACATTTTAAAAAATCCCTTTGAAAGCTTGGGCATAACTACAAATTACCTATTTAGTGAGATAATTACGGTTAGTCACTAAAAAAAAGTAAGCAATGTGCTCCGAGCGCGCCATACACACATTCTTACTTAACATTTAAATGCAAACCACAACCCGATAGGACAAACGATAGAGCTTCAATGCAAGTGATCCTGTCTAAACCTCTGCATTCTGCGTCAAAGTCTCGTTTGCTCGAGCGCACCAACAGTCTTAAATAAATAGAGATCAACTCAATAAACCAATTTGGCTCATCCGTCAACGCAACTGAAAAACGCGGTAGAAAAACCCTATACTAAAAATGCGTTTCAAAGTTTTATTTAAAAAAATGCTACCTACATAGCTTTCGTTTTTTTTTTTTTTTTTTTAGAAAACACCAAATTTGAAAAAAAACAGAATTCCGGTAAAACTAGAAAACTTAGTTTACTTGTAAAAAAATACAGTTTGGATATACTGCAGGCTTATTTTAGTATATCAACAAATGTTTGGTCTATAGGAATTAATTTTCAAACTCTCCAATCCGAAATCGGTATGTGGCAGGTGACTTTTAACAATAACCTAATTGGCTAAGCAACAGGTGCCTTCAATAAAATGTCTGTGGAACGAGCATTTATCAACCGATTTGTAAAATTTTTAATGTTTTACTTTAAGGAAACTTACCATTTCATGTTATTTGATTAATATATTTCATCAGCATTATGAATTTCTCACTATTTGATAACATGTCAAAAAAGTGATTAATTTTCCAAGATGGCGGCACAAATTTTACTTTTTGTATTTTTTTTATAACTCGGCAATGTGTTTTTAGTAAAATAATAAAGTTTCAATCATTTCCAAAAAAAAAATCAAATTTTAATTAAAGTAGTCACAACCCCCTCCACCCTCACCCTCTGCAAGGGGTAGAAAAGTGACACCTAAAAAATTATCAATCTAAAATTGTATTTTTACTATTTGGAATATGCGGCGTTGCTCCATCACGAAAATCGAGCGGGAACCCTAAATCATACATTTGGGTAACCCACTATTATTTTATTAAGCGAATTCCACATTCATTCAACTTTCTTTAAATTTTTCTTGTGGCGCTAGTTACAAAAAAAATTCATAATTTTCGCGAACATTTCAAAATTGTCACCCCCCAAGCTTTGAAATATCTAGAAACAATTATCATGTTATGGTAATTTTTTTAAACAATCAAATTTAAAATTAACAGTTTTTCAAAGTTAAAAATGTTGAAACCTAAAACCCCATTGGTAATCGATATTCTTTAGGGTTCCAAAATAAACCTCAGCATTCGCACCAAAACCTGGTTAGTCCAAGCTGATCCAACATCGCAAGGTACCCTTTGGGCGACCTGTGAGTTAAATAAAAAATATTCGCCGGACCCGGCACCTCCCCCAAAAATTAAAAATTATACTTGAAATTTAAAAATAATAAATTCCCCGGGCCCCGGCCCCTCCACCAAAATTTGAAATTTATACTTGAATTAAATAAAAATATCTTCCCTGGCCCGGCCCCTCACCAAGTTGAAATTTTATATTGTAATAAAACAAAAATACTCGCCGGCCGGGGCACCCCAAAAAATTTGAAATTTATTTTTAATTAAAAAATTCTCGCCTGGCCCCGGGCACCTCCCCCAAAATTAAAAATTATCTTGTAATTAAATAATAATTCTCGCCTGGACCCGGACCTCCAAAAAAAATTAAAAATTTTACTTGTAAAAGGCTGTGAGAAAACGAAAAAAAAGTTTTCCAAAATAAATCGTACGACTCAAGATTTTAAAAAGATTACATTTTGAAAGACACATGTCCTAGTCACGGGTAAGTGTAAGCTAGTAAAAAATTTTATTAGCCACCCAAATAAAAATTTTTGCTAAAATGGCCCAAAAAAAATTTTTTAAAAAGGAATTTTTTTTCGGAGTAGGCTTTACAAAAAAAATTTTTTTAAAATTTTTTTGCCCTTCTCAAAACAAAATTTTATGATGTTTTGAACCAAAAACTACTGTTTATAGTTTTTTCCGTAAACAATCCCGAGGAAAAAAAGGGTATTGTTTATGTTGTTTTCGTCAAATGACGCTGCATTTTGGAGGACGAAACGCCAGTTTGGTTTGATGGAAAATCAGACGGGACCAGATGTCAGCTCGTCTCTCTCTCCTCTCTCTCTCTTACAGACCATCTGAGGGCCCATCTAATGATTTGCTATGCGCGAACGGGGTGGTGCCGGGGCGGGGGGTTTATTTCATGATCTCCCTCTCGGGCCCCCGGGTTTTGGGCGGAGCTTGGGGGGATGAACAGAAGTCGCAACTCCTCTCTCTCTCTCTTAAAACCATGCTGAGGCCATTCAATGGTGCACGCGACGAACGGGTGGTGCCGGGGCGGGGGGTCTTTTTCAGGATCTCCCCTCTTGGGCCCCGGGGTTTTTGGGGGGAGCTGTGGGAATGTTGTTCTATACGGGGCGACGTTAGCGCCGCCAGTACATAGTAGGGGGCCGGGGATTTACTGGTGGTAATATTTTCTGTACCTTTTTAAAAAAATTTTTTTGTAATCCCTTTTTAATTCGCCGGTTCGTAACGGCAGCACTTTTCACAAAACCCCAAAATGCACCTAGTACAGAAAACTGGACGATTATATTTATATTTGCAAAAAAAATTTTTTTTTGGGCAAATCCCCAAAGTCACGGGGCCCCAATGTTATTTTTTATGGGAGATTTTTTTCCCGATGGGGGCCCAGCTCGAATACATTAATTCTGTAATTTTTTAAAGGTGTGGTATACCGTTTTTTTTTTTTTTTTTTTTAGTACCTATTTATTATCGCATAAAAAAATATTTAGTTTTGATTAGGTATATATAAGCATATATTCCTGCGTCCTATGCTGGTTGGAAACGTCTTTTTCGTACAACCCGCGTTTTTGTTTTACATCAGATTGTCCTGCTAAGAACCTAGTATGTACACAGGGTCTTAAAAACCACGCGAAATAGATACAATTTAAAACATCGTGAAGCTTTTTCATTTAATTTTTAGGGCTACATCATATAAATGTGTTATTTTGTGTTAAATTTTTTATAACTATCTTCCATGCCGTGCCGTTTTTAAAGGGGGCAATGGCTATAAAAATTCGGTTCGTGCGTATAGACTCTAGGGTTTAATTCCGAATAAGGAATGATCTGTCTTTTAAAAATTTTTCCATAATTTATTATTTTCCCATTTTTTTAAAGTCACTTAATCTTTTTCGTTAAAAAACTGATCAAAATGAGGATTTAATATGCTAAAATGATTCTTTAAATTCAAATAATTTCGTCGGTTTTATATTTCCCTTCACCGTCCAAAGCCGTAATTCTGACAGAGATTCGTTTCTTGGGTCAGTTTTTTAAGAAAATTTTCCAAAACCCGATCTTCCTTTAAAAACTCTCTCTTTTTAGGCTTTGGTGCGATTCTCCCCCGTCGAGAGGCCTATAGGTCTAGCGTAGCCAGGGTAAAAACCTTGGCTTTGACCCCTTAAAGATAAAAACCCAAAGGGTTTTTTTTAATAAAATTTCTCGGAGGGGGGACGCACCCTTTCCTGCTGTCCGAGCAGTGCAAAGAAATGTCGCGGGTAATTTTCAGCCGGGAATAAAAGCTCAGTCGTTGTTTTTCCCCCGTTTTAAAGGGTGCCCCCGAAGCTTTTTTGATCGAACGACTTCTCCCCATGAACCCGTCTGTTCCAGTGTATTTAAGCTGTGCAGGCCAAAAACTTGTGGTCTGTGGAGGGGCTGTATATGTTATTCAACATTTTTTGTTTTAATATTATTGTGAAAAAAACGAGACTTACGCAAGTTTTTTTTTTAATTTTTATTTTATTTATAATTTTTTTTATTTTACTTTTTATTTATTTAAAGTATTCCATTCAGTTATAAAAAATGATTAACAAAAAGGACAACTTTAAATTAAAAAATTTTTTATTTAACAATCTTAACTATAAAAGATAAATTTTAAAATTTGTGCATCCCTGTAAAAAAAGAAAGGGATGGTTTTTCAGCCTTAAAAATCTTCAAAAAATATTTTTTCGGCAATAACGCTTTTCTAGGTTCTCTAATGTATTCTATCCCCTTTTAAACGCAGTCTCCCCGGATTATTTTTTTTATTTTTTTGTATTAATATTTTGGATTTACTACATTAAAATTAAAGGGGAAAACGTTGGGAAATTTTTGACATTTTAGATTTTTTCAATTTTGGAAATACATTTAATTTCATTTTATACCGAACGGGATCGACACACTGTTTTTAGCACAATTAAAAAGTGTTTTTTTTTTTTTTCGCGACTCTTTTTAAAAACAGCGTGTCAAACAAAATTTACTAAAACTTCTCAATCAAAAAAGGGCCATAACAATAAAAAAGAAATTTTGAACCCTAAATTTTAAATTTTATTCGGGCTAATGTTTAAAAATAGACATTTTTGACCATCAAGGGAAGTTTACCTACCCCGTTTAAACTGTTTGCTACAACCCGGGTATACAACCTAAAAAGTAGAACATGAAAGTTTTAAAAAAAATTATTTATTAAAGGGTTTATTTTGATTTAAAAAAAATAACATAAATTAAACAATTGGATATTACGCAAGAGTCAATGTTTTAAACACAGTATTTTTACTCTAGAAAAAAAAATTAATTTTGAATTTTAAAAAAGTTAGAGACACGTTCACAGTAAAGTAATTTATATTTGAGAACAAGTGAAAAAAAAAAGTCTGAAACAAAAATTTTT
>JAMZAV010009283.1:0-26039 GCA_024449915.1 Sweltsa coloradensis | reverse complement strand
CCCCTTTGAAAATTTTTAAAATTTTAAGAATTAGTTGGTATTTTATTTTTTGAAAAAAAAAAAAAAAAATTTAAATTTTTAAAAGAAAACAAAAAAAAAATTTTTTTTGAATAAATAAAAAAATACAAAAGGAAATGGAATTAACCAAAACCCTGAGGGCATTTGGGGTTTCCCCGGGGAAAAAATTTGGGGGAAAAAGGGGTTCCCTCAGTTGAGAGTTCTATTTTAGTTATTATCTTACGAGCCCCCTTTTTTAAATAAACCCCTTTCTTGGGTTTTTCTGATTCCTTTCTTGAACCCCTTTTTCAACAACCACCCGGCCCCCAAAACCCCCGGGGCCCCGGGGTTTAGAAAAAAAGGGTGTTGTTTTTTTTCCCTTTATCCTTCCCAAATTTTGGTTTTAATTTAAAATTCAGTGCAAAATTCAAAAAACGGCTGATTTTAAATAGACACACACAATGGAAAAAAAATTATTTTTGCCCTTTCCTCCCCTAATATTTATTTTTATTTAATTAATTCTTTATTTTAGCGCCATGAAACACTTAAAACCCGCCCTAGTTTCTCACGTATTCGTTTACTTTAAAGGGGATCTATGCTCTCCCCTGGCCCGGGCCAAGGGGGGGAGAGGCCTGGAGAAAATTTTAAAAAGGGTTTTTGGGGGAGAGGGGTGGCTCACGCGATGTTTATCATTCGGGCGCCACCGTCGTCGCCCTTTGGGCGCGAGGAAGGGGGGGGGGGGGCCAAACGAACAAGGTTCCCAAAAATTTTTGGGTTAATATACACCACTTGCTAGTTGATGTTGAAATAAAGACTTTGCCTTCTTAAAACCCGCATGAGCGTTAAGAAATATTCTGCGCCCCCTCAATCGGGCCGAGGGGATATATTTTTATTTTAAAATTTATTTGGGAAAGTTTCGCAAACCCTTTTGTCATAATGCGTCTCTCTAAACCAGGGAAATGGAGGACAAACCGTGTGGACGGAAAACCCGTTTGGAATGGGAGAAAATTTTTGAACATACGGAAAGGAGTAAGGCGCCCCATTTCATTCCCAACTTTCAATTTTTGAAAAAAACCCCCCCCGAAGGGAAAATCTCGCGTACTGCGATACAAGAGGGAGTACATGTAAACGACCCTGCTAGAAACCTTGGGTAATTACATTGGCCCGTTGACGTCACGGAAGTGGCCGGAAATTCCGATGTTGCACGGGAGACTCGAGGGTTGTCTGCAGTCGGTGACGTGTGCTGAATTTGCAGTTTTCCCCTCACCCCAAAATTTTAATTCTATTGGGAGGAAAATAGAGGGGAGAAACAGTTGTCCAGAGTAGACTCTTTGATTTCTCACGGTTCTTTCTCATTTCGTGGTCGTCGCCCCCGTCACACGGTCGTCAATGGGGTAATCAAACGCGTTTTTTTTGTTTTTGGGTTAAGGGCGCGTTCCGTTAATATTGCGCCTCTGTGAAATATTTTTTTAGATAGTTTAACTATTAATTTTCAAAGGGGGGGAAAAGGAAAAGGGGACGGGGGAGACGCGGGGTGGCAGGCGTGTGCTTTGGTCAAAAAAACCAGCCACAAGCAAGGGGAGGGCAAGAAAGTAGGGGCCGGGGCAGGGGAAGTTTTTGGTTTTATTTGGATTAACGACCGCAAAACCCTTTTGGTAAAATTCGCCACTCTAACCTAGGGGGAAAGGGGAGAAGGGGCCCATGCTGGTCAGATTTGATACATTTTATTTGATTTGATTTTCCCGCCCCCGGGTAAAGGGAGGAAAGGGGGGGTTTCTCACGTCGGATCGCTAAATTTTTTTGTCTCTTTGTGGTGTCATTGTCGTCATCGTCGTCGAGGGGCCCTTAAGATGCGGGGGGAAAGGGCCCCGACGGATTGCCAGAGCTCGCCTTATTTCGGGGAAAATTACCCTCCTTCTCTTTTTTGGGGGGGCCTTGTTTAATTAGCAAACCTCCTGGGCCAATTCTACCCCGGGGCCCCAGGCGGGGGGGGGGGGGGGGGGGGAATTAAATGTTTGAAAACACAAGGACAGAAGCATGAGCAAAAAACTGCTATTCAATATTACGAGAGGGACGTGAAAATAGGGCGCTTCACCGTAGGGTCAAAAAAGGCCGCCTGTGATTTTAAAAGTTGATGAAGGATTTAAATGTTTTGTTTGATGATTACATTTTTTTCGAGGTTTTGTTTTTTTGGGGTTTAAAGGACGCGTCAACCTTTTGGTAAAATCACCACTCTACCCAAAGGGGGGGGAGGGGGGGGGCCATGCTTCGAACCACCACGGGTAAGGGAGGAAGGGGGGTTTTTCTCAGTGCGGCGTCATCGTTTTTTTTGTCTCGTTCGTTTGTCATTGTCATCGTCGCGGGGGGTCGTCAAGGAAGGGGGAAAGGGTCCCCCGACGCTGCCCAGAGCTCGCCCTTAGTTTCGGGGAGTAGATTTTTTTGGTTATTTGGATTAGGGACCGGCAACGGTTAGGTCATAAGCCCCAAATTAGCCTAAGGGGGGGGGGGGTGGAGAGGGGCCCATTTTCCCGAAAGCCAAGGGGAAAGGGGGGGGGGAAGGGGGGCTCACATGCGGTCATCGTCTTTGTCATCTTCTTTGTTGTCATTCATCTGGGGGGGCTAAGGAAACAAGGTCCGGCGCGATTCCCAGAGCCCCTTTAGCGGGAAAGATATCCCCTCTTTAAGTATTTTCGAGGTGGCCTTTCTCTTGAATCCCCTTTTAAGATTAAGAACCAATGCCTGGGCATTTACCCCCGGGCCCCAACCGGGGCGGGGGGAAGATATTTCCGCTTTCTAGCTGATGTTTGCCGAGGGGGATTTTCTTTTCGTTCGTTGTGTCATTGTCATCGTCGGGGGGGTCGTCAAGGGTTTGGGGGCAAGGTCCCGACGACGATTGCAAGGCTCGCTCTAGTTTCAGGGAGTAATTATATACTCCGCACTACTAGCTGATTTTCGAGGTGGACTTTTCTCCTTGAATCGCCTTTTACGATTAGCAGAGCCATGCTCTGGGCCATTCTACCCCGGCCGTGAGTTAGGACGTGTGTGGTCTATTCAATTCGGGACAATACCACTCTTCTCTACGTGTGAGTCGGACGTAGGTGGAAAATTTTATTAGTCAGTGTGGGTAACACACTACGCAATTTGTTATTTTCAACACATCCCAAGATGGTTGTCGCAAATCCAACAATCTGTGCTTGAATCCACTTTGACATCTGGAACGGGAACTAGATTGAGATCCAACGTCGCGACGCGGGGAAAGCTTCCTTAGCAGCCCGTTTTTTTTTTGGTTTTTGATTAAGGACGCGTCAACCCTTTGGTCATAATGCACCACTCGAACCTAGGGGGGGAGGTGGGGCCCTTGCTGGTCAGACAGCCACGTGGGTAATCGGACGTGTTCATATTCCTCATGCACACGTGTCCAGGTATCCAGCAAAGTTGATGTTGATGTTTACTTGATGTTTATTAGGATTTGTTATTTGGATTAAAACGGGTCAACCGTTAGGTTCAATGCACCACTCTAGCCTAAGGGGGGGGGGGGCGAGGGAAAGGCCCATGCTGGTCAGAACCAGCCACGGGTAAGCGAGGAAGGGGGGTTCCCCACGTCGCGGTCGTCACGTCTTTGTCATTCGTTCGTTGTGTCATTTGTCATCGCGCCGGGGGTCGTCAAGGAAGGGGGCAAGGTCCCAGGACGTTGCCCGAGCTCGCCTTTTAAGTTTCGGGGAGTAAGATAATTCCGCCTTTCTAGCTGATGTTTGCGAGGTGGCCTTTTTTCTGAATCGCCTTTACGATAAGCAGAGCCATGCCTGGGCCATTCTACCCCGGGCCCAGAGGAACGGGCGCGTCAACCGTGGTCAACCTCCTGTGATAGTAGTATAACTAATGTTTCGAAGGGGGGCGCGAGAAGCGCGGGGTGGCCACTGGACAGGCTTGTGCTGGTCAGAACCAGCCCAGCAAGGGGCCATGGGACTAAGGCCTGGGCAGAGGCCTGTGGCTGTGAAGAATTGATGTTCGTGGCAAACTTCCTAAAATTTATTTTGATTATACTGTAAAAGAATTATCAAAACGAAAGCTAACGTTTGGTTTATTTGATGGACGCGCAACCGTTAGGTCATAAGCACATCTAGCCAAGGGGGGGGGGAGGAGGGCCATGCTGGTAGAACCAGCCACGGGTAAGGGAGGAAGGGGGGTTTCTCACGTGCGGTCGTTTATCGTCTTTGACGAGCGTGTGTTATTGCATCGTCGCCGGGAGTCTTTAAGGGAACCCGGGGCAAGGTCCCGACGACGATTGCCCCGAGCTCGCCTAGGTCGGGGAGTAATTTACTCCCCGATACAAGCTGTGTTTGCGAGGTGGACTTTTCCTTGAAAACGCCTTTTACGATTAGCCAGAGTGAAATTAATGGGTTTATGTGTTTTTGATGTTTGATGTTTATTAGGTTAAGGGGCGCCAACCGTTAGGTCATATTGCGCCACCTGTGAAAATGAAGTTTTTTAGTTTATTTATTTTTCACTAAAACGGGTATAAACCCACAGTGTTAGGTTACTAAAACTATAAACAATTAAGACATCAATCAAAACCATACAAATACGATAACAAAACATTAAATACATAGCAAGTACTATAAAAAATTTAAAAATTTTACAACAAATATAACAGCAAAACTTGAATTAACAAAACTCCAATGTATAAAACGGCCCGAATGCCCAAGATGAACGAAGAAAAAAAAACTAAGGTTATAAAAAACAAAAGTGGTGAAAGGTGATAATGTGACGAGTGATAAATGAGTCATGCTTGTAAACTGGCATAAAAAAGCTGCTTTAAATGAATGGAGTTTCATGTGGTTGATGTCAATATCTGTATTAATGTTTTAATAATTTGTTGTAGGTGTCTTGAATTCGGTTGATAGGGGAAAATTTAAAAACATCAATACGAGCAACATGGAATTTTTGAAAGGGATGTAGTTCTTGTAAATCTTGTAGGGAACGTGGAAGTTTATATCTTGAAGTAGGTCCGGGGTCGATGATGTTATGGAGAAGTTGTACAGGAAAATTACGTCGGTTGCACTACGACGATTTGCTAGTGTTGGAATGGATTGTTCTTGACAAAGTCTAGCATAATGTGACGGTGAAATTTATATGATTTTTATAACAAAGAAAACTTAAAAAACTTGTATTGAATGCGTTAAACTTGTTTAATTTTGGTGCCCGTGATGGGATTCCACACAACACTGGCGTAGTAAACGTGGGGTCGAATCAAGGTTTACATACAGCTTCTTGTAGTTCTGCTTGAGAAGTTAGCCGAAACAATTTCGTTTGATGAAACCAAGAATTCTTAGTGCCTTTTTTTAAACGACGTTAAGGTGATCATTAAAAGAAAGATCTGAGGACATCTGTACACCTAGGTCTTTGATTGAATAAACCCAATTTTTAGTGCAGCGCCTTCAATGATGTATCGATAACGTATGAATTTTTCTTCTTGTTTGTGTATGTGATCACATTACTTTTATCAACATTGGGGAAAAGTTTCCATTTCTACACCAATTGGCAAAATTATCGAGCCTAATTGAAGATCATTGCAGTCATTCGCATTGTTGATAGGCTTATAAACTTTTAAGTCGTCACATATAGAAGACACTTACTCGATGTATGATGAGTTTATATGTTTGAGTTTTAAAAACTATATTTTTTCCCAAGGGAGGAACGTAAGGGGTGACGTGGGGAGACGCGGGGTGGACAGGCTTTTGCTGGTCAGAACCAGCCACAAGCAAGGGGGAGGGCTTGGGAGTAGGCGGCCCGGGGGCAAGGGTTCGGGGCGGGAGTTGGCCGTGGTCTGTGGCGAAATCAGACCGGGCTCAGGCAAAGGACAGAGGGAAAGGATTCCATATTGATGACGACATGAGAAACTAGGGCGCTTCAACCGGTTAGGTCATATTGCGCTGCCTGTGATAATGAAAATTGATGAGATGAGTCAATGGTGGCTTTGATGAATAGAATAAATAACCAAATAAAATGATGATGATGACGGTAATAGCAAAAAGTTATGTATGAGAATGAAATTAAAGAGATGTGTATGATGTGAATTAAAGTTTGTTTAATAGATTACTATGGATGAGAAATTTAGAAAGTTTGTCGCCGTTATCATATGATAGAAGTTCTTCATATGAATGGGAGAGATAAATGGCGTGCGCAAGGCATCATATTTGTTTTGTTTATTTGGATTAAGGACGCTTTAACCGTTAGGTCATAATGCACCACTCTAACCTATAGGGTGGGGAGGAGAAGCCCGTGCTGGTCAGAACCAGCTACGGGTAAGGGGAGGAAAGGGGGTTCTCACGTCGCGGTCGTCATTGTCTTCGTCATCGTTCGTGGTGTAATTGTCATCATCGTCGTCGAGGGGGTCAAGGGAAGGGGGCAAGGTCCCGACGACGATTGCCAAAGCTCGCCTCTTTTTCGGGGTAAAATACTACGCTCATACTAGCTGATGTTTGCGAGGTGGACTTTTTCTCTTGAATCGCCTGTACAAGAGGTTTCGCCGTTCTGCCAAGGAGGACACACCTGACTCGACATACAAGCCACTACCGGGTTTGAAATAACCCAGAGCAAGAAGGAATTAAAGGTTAATTGAGAAGTTCCAGGTCAAACGATAAGCTACACATTCGGGAAGGGCACTAGAGCCAGGGTAAACAGGCTCATAATGGATGGGGGGGATTGAAGTCCATGTGAAAATTTTGAATTCCTGTATATAATTTACTGCAATTTAAAAAATAAATAATTAAATAAATAAATTTATTAGTTAATGTATAAATGATTCATGATCTTTGATAAACCCCTCTGCCGCTCGAGTATACTTTAAAAATTTTTTAAAATGAATATTCATGTATGGAAATTGGGAAAACGTTTTAATTCCAGATATAACGGCATTAACACGAAATTTTGGTTACTAAGGAAAACCTTTATAAATAAGAAAGAAATGGGTTAGTAAAAAGAGTAAAAAATTACTTTGGGGTGAACCCTGACCTTTCAAAGAAATTCTCCGGCCAAGGACAAAACCACCCCGGGGGGAAAAAAGGGCCCCAAATATTTTTTTCCCCTTAATTGAAAAGGGGGGAAAAGATTTTTTGTTTATTTGGATTAAGGACGCTTCAACCTTTAGGTCTAATGCACCATTCCTGGGGGGTGGGAAAGGAAAAAAAAAAAAAAAAAAAGGGGGGGGGGGGGGGGGGGGGGGGGGGTTTCAAAATTAGGTAAAAATTAAAAATGCCAATTCGGGGTTTAAAAAAAAAAAAAAAAATTTTTTAAGCTCCCCACCGTTTTAATGACGGGGGGGCAGCAAAGGGGACCACCAAATTTGCACCCCCCGAGAATCGACGATGAAAAAAACCCCCAAAATGAAAAAACCCCCCTTACAACGGGATGGGGACGGGGGCCCCCAAAAAAAATCAAACCCTTTTGCCCTGTTTTTATTTTTTTTGTAGTAGTTTTCAAACTCCCTGACAAAATGTAGCTAATTAAATGGTAAAAACTGCTTAGGGAATAACCTGTTCGGTTGAAGGCCTTTTAAATTTAAAAAACCACCACATGGAAAACCCTAGGCATTTTACCAGTTACCGCATATTGGTTTTCGCCGCTGTGATATTGAAAGTTGATGAAAACGTATTTTTTTTAATTTTCGATGAGTGATATGTTTTCTAAGTTTTAATCACAAAATAAAATTATGGTGTGATAGTAATAGCAAAGAAAATCATTTATTTAATGGAAATAAACAAATGAAAATTAAAATTGTGTTTGATGTGGATTAAATGTGTTAAATAAATTACTTTGAATGAGGAATTTAGCAATTTTGTTTTATTTGGATTAAGGACGCGTCAACCGTTAGGTCATAATGCAACACTCTCCTAGGGGATATGGGGAGGAGGGGCCCATGCTGTCAGAACCAGTCACGGCTAGGGGGAGGAAAGGGGTGGTTCTCACGTCGCGGTCGTCATTGTCTTTGTCATCGTTCGTTGTGTCATTGTCATCGTCGTCGAGGGGTCGTCAAGGGAAGTTGGCAAGGTCCCCAACGACGATTGCCAGAGCTCGCTTTTAGTTTAGGGGAGTAATATTATAATCCCAACTCTTACTAGCTGTTGTTTGCGAGGTGGATTTTTTCTCTTGAATCGTCTTGTACGATTAGCAGAGCCATACAGTGGGCCAATTCTACCCCGGGCCCAGACGGGGTGCACCATTCTGGCCTATGATAGGCTAGAGAGGTCTTAGGTAGGGGGAAGAAAGAGGAATGTTCCCGGGTACTCAACAAAAGGCTCACTCACTCGTCTAACAACGACTTTCACGTTTTCATAGTTTCAATGAACAATACAAAACATTGTGAAAGCAAGTACTAGTACTGAGATGCGATTTGTTGCTAACACTGACTGAGAAAACTGACCTACATAATCACACTTAATAAATTTACTGTCACTTGTGCTTAAAAAAAATACCACAACAATAGTATCTCCCTCCGTAATTAAATTGTATGTGAAGTCGAAATAATATAAAGTGTGGACCCGGCGCCTCCACCAACAATGTTATTCTTATGGAGCTAAAACTTTTCTCGCCGTACCCGGCACCTCCACCAAAGGCATACAACTTTTACTATTTAAATACAGAATACGGTAAATTTGACTTCATTATGAAAGAATTAAGGACTGCGATGTACTTTAATTCCAAAAATAATAACTTGGAATAATGTGATCTGTTTTCAGTACACGTTCATTGGATTCACTGAATGGGAAACCACGTTAATTTATTATTTAAAGGGCTATTGTCCCACCTCTGGCCGATAATTTTGAAAGTCAAAGAAACATGTCGGGAAAAATTTTTTGCTGAATAAAAGAAGCCCTTTTAATAACACAAAAAAATGTGAATTTTTTTTGGGGGGGACATTACCTCACTTTTGGTAATTTATTTAGATTTTTGGACCAAAAATGTAATATACAAGACTAAATTTAAAATTAAATTTGAGAATCCGTTTTCTGGACATAGTTTCTCAAACACCCTTTTTCTCTTACTTGACTATAGCTAAAATAGTTTTCTGAAAAATAACAGTTGGTGTACGAATTTTTTTGTCAAACGGTACAAAAACGAGTTTTGTACCGTTTGACAAAAAAATTCGTTTACCAACTGTTATTTTCAGAAAACTATTTTGGCTTTGAGTTCTTCGTATGATTGAGAGAGATCAAATTGCGTGCGCAAGGCATCATATTTGGTACATTCTGCTAGCATATGATGTACGATTTAGGGCCGGTTTTTCAATCAGTCGTTAAAGAGTTCGTCAGCTAAACGGGACTGTTAGCTTTACAAACGTTTTAATCAATGGTTGTGCAGTTTGCGTTTTTCAATGTGATTTTAAGTCTCCGTTAATTTAACGAACTCTTCCCAAAGCAGTGCACCAAAACACTCGGCCGTGGCGAGCCCGTTAAATGTCCGAAAAATAACAATTCTTACACAAATGCGTGGTCCAAGACGTTTTTAATAATTATTTTATCGTAGCACGCATCCATATTGAGTATTGACGATCAAAACATATTATACAATGTGTTTTTCTACCTCAGCTCATTGCGTATAAGTAGGCGGGTAGCGGAGCAAACTCTACATGGCCCGGGCATGGCGCCGTGGTAAGCCTCTGGCCTTTGCACGGAGGGTTGGGGTTCATCCCCGCTAGTTGAAACTTTTTTAAATTTTCACACCCACATATTATTTTTTAAGGGTGTTAATTGGAAATAAAAATGAGGTGATTTTGTTTCATCTTGGAAATTTGTTAATGTTTCACGCTCATACGTTTTGAACATTGCGGCGGTAACTTGGGCACACGATTCGCATTTGAATGTTCAATTTAAAAAATTTAAATTGTTGCAGAGTGAGTTCCAGTTCAAATGAAGTTTTTTTTATAAAAAAATACCTTTTACATTAACTTTATTCTAGTCTTCAGTTGAAAACATAAATCAATTCAATTTGAACCATGTAAATGCACCTAAAAGTTTAATTTTTCCATCAATTTTCCCATAAGCCCTTGAACAAGCATGAGTCAACAAATTTAGATTTTTTGATCGTGGAAACCTGTTATAGGGTGCAATTAGCCCCTCTTCAGGTGATCTAGGTATGTGCGTATAGGAAATTGTGAAGGGATGTCCGAGGGCTGTTTTAGAGGACTCAATCCTTGCATTCGCCTTGACTGAGGAAAACCTTGGGAAAAAACGTTCAGTCAGGATTGCCGGTCTCGACGGATTTGAACCCGGTACCTCCGAATCAGAGCGAGCGCTTAGCGCCCGAGCCAACATTGTCGGTATGAATCATAGCATATTGACGTACTTGCAGAAAGCATCCTATAATATGCTCTCTAGTGGCATAGTGTCTAGGTCCCCAATAAAAAAGCCATTAAAACATAAAATACTTGGTAATAAATCACTTGTGACATGTGTCATGTGTCACATAATGAATCAAAGTCCATTACAATATTATCACTTAAAAACTGAATTCATTAAATTAAATAAACATATAAATATAAATAAATATTGTGTGCATATTTGCATGGGAGTATTACGTAATACTTTTGGAAATGTCAATTTATAACAAAGTCTTTAATCAGTCTGTTACAGCCTTAACGGATTCATTTCGGCCCGTAACTTTAACGATCCGTTAAGATGTTTTAATCAATTGATTAGCGTTAAGCAGCCATTGAAAAACACCGACTTCTGCTAATCAGCTGATTAAGCTTAACGAAACTCTTTAACGACCGATTGAAAAACCGGCCCTTAAGGTACTTCATATGTATCACATATGGGAATAACCTTTTCTCTGGTTAAGAGATATCCGTGAGTTGATATTGAAAGTTGATGAGATGAGTTCATGGTGTGTTTGATGATTATATGTTTTCTAAGTGTATATATAACAAAATAAAATGATGATAGATATATGATGATGATGATGATGATGATGATGATGAGATAATAGTAATAGCTAACATAAGTTATTTATTAAATATAAAACAAAAAATGTGTTTGATGTGGATTAAATGTTGTTACATAAATAAGCCTACTTTGAGTGAGGAATTTAGCAAGTTTGCGCGTATCATATAATAGAGTTTTCATATGACTGGAGAGTTAAAATTTCAGCCAGGTTTTGTTTATCGATAAGGACGCGTCAAACGTTAGGTATAATACATCACGCTTAACCTAGGATGTGGGCACAATGGCATGTGGTCAGAACAGCACGGCTAGCGGGAGGAAAGGGATTTGAATTGATGTTCTGTGCTATGTACATGTCTGAAACTAGTAAACTGCTAACTAGATAAAATTTGAATGATTGATTTGATTTGATTGATTATTTGGATTAGGGTAGCACAAGCAAATTTACTCCCTAGTTTTTGAGAGTTTCTTAATTTTGATGGTACCTCTCATATAGTTTAAAATAAACAAGTCACAAACAATTAAATAAAAACACTTTGTTTTCGAATTATAAATAAATGAAGCTCACTTTTAAAATAAAATACATAATTTTAAATACGTTTTATTGCTTGATTTGGTTGGTCGGGAAACACTCCCGTAGGTGTAATTGTTATTATTTACTACAATTCAGAAATTAAAAAAGTCCGCCCCAACCGGGATTCGAACTACGGATCTCCCACATTCCAGGCAGGCGTCTTAACCACTAGACCATCAGGACGGGTACATTATTATCTCTGAATTATCGTTGCATTATACATCTGAATGGATGGATCTGTGATTTGACTCGCGTAATTTTATTTTTCGTAATAAATAATAATTATGGTTAACGCAACAAATTTACAAAAAAAATGTATTTCTAATCTCTTTTATATAAAAAAAATATCATTTGTGTTGTTTTTATTTAACTAAAAGTGTATTAAATAGTATCAACAACCAACAATGGATCCGGCATCACTGCAATTACAGCGTCCCGAGGGACCTCTTCAAGGGGCGATTTGTATCAAAATGACGGATTGTACACTACCCAGACCGACGACGTCGTAAATACTAGGGCGTTTCAACCGGTTCGGTCAAATTGCGCCGCCTGTGATATTGAAAGTTGGTTTAATGATTGTTTTTAATTGTATATATAACCGTGGCAAAAAAGGGTTAATTTCGAAAGCTACGTTAAAGAAAAACGCCAATAATAATGTTCTATAAGGCGCAAAGGAAACATTTGCAGAGACAACCCTCACTGACATTAGTGGTGGGCGTGGGGTAGAAATAGAAACTTTGGGTAGTGAATTATGTTTCCCCAACTGTCAAGAAGCTTCATCACTCCGAGAACGTTAGAGACGATCGTTTTATTGGGTTATTTGGATGAAGGAGGCGTCAACCGTTAGGTCATAATGCACCACTCTAACCTAGGGGATATGAGGAGTGGCCCATTCTAATTAGAACCAGCTACGGGTAAGGGTAGGAAAGGGGATTTCTCACATCGCAGTCGTCATTGTCTGTGTCATCGTTCGTGGAGTCATAATGTCATAAATGAAGACAAAGAACGACGACGACGTGAGAAACTAGGGCGCTTCAACCGGTTAGGTCATATTGCGCCGCCTGTGAATGAAAGTAAATTAGAAGAAGTTAATGCAGGTATGTGTTGATGATTAGATTGTTTCTAAATGATATAAATAACAAATAAATGAGAATGAAGAAAGTAATAGCAAAATAAAAGTTATGTATGTAAATTGAAAATAAAGCAAAGAATGAAATGTGTCTGAAGTTATTAAAGTTTCTGTTAATAGGAATACTTTTGGATGATTTTAGGCGTGTGTGCCCTATACGAAGTCTAGACAATACCACCTCTTCTCTACGTGAGAGTCGAGACGTAGGTGGACGAATTTTGTTAGTCAATGTGGGCATCACACTACGCAATTTGTTATTTTGCAACACTTCCCAAGATGCTTGTCGCAAATCCAACAATCTTTGCTTGAATCCACTCTTGACATCTGGAACGGGAACTAGATTGAAATCAACGTTTCGACGCTGGGAAGCTTCCTTAGCAGCCCTATCAGCGTGTTCATTTCCCTCTATGCCCACGTGTCCAAGTATCCAGCAAAACTCTAAAATATAACCCTTAGAGGTTAGTTTTTCTAAATAGAATTGGATGTCTTGTACCAAATGATGACTTGGTTTAATTGGATTAAGGACGCGTCAACCGTTAGGTCATAATGCACCACTCTAGCCTAAGGGGTGGAGGAGGAGGGGCCCATGCTGGTCAGAACCAGCCACGGGTAAGGGGAGGAAGGGGGTTTTTCTCACGTCCGGTCGTCATCGTCTTTGTCATCGTTCGTTGTGTCATTGTCATCGTCGCCGGGGGGTCGTCAAGGGAAGGGGGCAAGTTCCCCGACGACGGTTGCCAGAGCTCGCCTCAGATTCGGGAGTGATATACTACCTTTCATACTAGCTGCTGTTTGCGAGGTGGACTTTTTCTCTTGAATCGCCTTTACGATTAGCTAGAGCCATGCTCTGGGCCAATTCTACCCCGGGCCCAGTTGAATACATGAGTTCTATAGCTTGAAGTGAACTTAAACTATCTGAACACAAAAGGTATTCTCCACAACGACAGCGTAGAATGTATTTAAGAGCTTCACGGATGGCGAATAACTCTGCAGTGAAAACTGAACACACGTCACTTAGCCTGAAACGTTCAGTTAAGGTGGAGCAATAAAAAGCACTTCCAACCTTGTTGTCAATTTTGGAGCATCTGTGAATACCAAAGTAAAACTTTGATTTCATGGCAAATCTCTCTAAAGTTAATTTTGAATACACTATCCGCAAGTAGAGTTTTTATCAATACGACAAAGGTCAAATATAATAATCGGCTCTGGTGTAAACCAGGGCGGGTATTGCTAAATACAAAATTAAAAACTTTGGCAGATGAAATTCTATAAGATTAAACAAAAGTTTACATCTTAATCCCGTTGGAAGAGATGCCTTGGGTTTGTTATCAAAGTGTCTGACAAATGTCGTGTTAAAAACATTCCGATTTGCTGGATGGTTAGGCATAGCTTAATTTTCATTACATACGTTACACATCAAGAGGTTTCTCCGTTTCTGCCAAGGAGGACACACCTGACTCGGCATACAAGCTGACTACCGGGCTTGTTCGAAATACACCAAGCAGCAATACGAAGACCACAATGGTGGACAGTGTCTAGAAGTTTAAGGGTTGTGTTACTTGCTGAAGAGTATACGAAACATCCATAGTCCATCTTGGAGAAACTAGAGATCCGTAAATTCTCAACATGCAAGTCCTATCTGCACCCCACGATGTATTACTGAGAACTTTCAATAGGTTGATTTTCAACATGCATTTTTTGCGTAACTCAACAACGTGGTCTTTCCAATTTAGCTTTTGTCAAACACCATGCCGAGAAGACGGACATTGTTTGAATAGAAGTTCTACATGAGATGATACGACGACGTGAGAAACTAGGGCGCTTCAAACGCTTAGGTCATATGTATTGCGCCGCCTGTGACATTGAAAGTTAATGAAAAAGTTTCTGGTGTTTGATTATATTGTTTTCTACTTTACAAAATGAAATTAATTGATGGCGATGACAGTATTAGCATAAGATAAAATATTTGATTAAAAATATATCAATAAAGGAAATGTGTGTGATGTTAATTTTGTTTTGTTTATTTGGATTTATTAATTTTAAAGGCGCGTCAACCTTTTCGGTTCCCAAAGCGTTACTTTAAACCTGGGGGATAGGGGGAAGGTGACCCAATAAAATTACTTTGAATGGGGAAATTGGTCTTTTTTTGTCCCCGTTATCATTTTGAAGGAGTTCTTCGTTGTTTGGGGAAGGGTTTCAAATTGTGTCCCTAACATTTTAAATTATGTTCACCCAAAATGGACAAAATCTGGGATAAAGACCTGCCACCCAAGAAGGATGGAAGAAAGGGTTTTTTTCCCACGTCGCCTGTTAGAGCTTGTTTAGTTTGGGGACATAAAAAATATATGTATATTCCCCCCTTTTTTTTTGGGTTTTTAAATTTTAGTGTTTTTTTGGTTTAATGGTTCGTAAAACCGTTAGGTAATAATTCGCAACTGTAGCAGGGGGATTTTTGGGTGGAAAGTCCCATCCCCTAGTCAAAAACCAAAAACTACGGGGAAAAAGGGGGGGGGGAAAAGGGAAAATTTTTCCCCCGTTTTTCGTCATCGTCTTTGTCGTCGTTTTGTGTTGTCTTTAAACCCGTTTTCGGGGAAAGGTCGTTCAAAAAAACGGTGGAGCCTGGAGAGGCCCCTTGACGTCGACCTTGAAAAGCTGCCTTATTTTCAGGGAGTTATATACTCCCTTTCGTACCAGCTAAATGTTTGCGGATGGACCTTATCCCCTTTGCTCGCCTTTTTTAATTTGTTTCAGCAGACCTTTTGTCGGGCCCAGACTGGTTTTAAAAATGCCCGTTTTCCTTCTTACCAGGATGGAGGGCGGGGTTTAAGAAATCCTCTTTAAAAACCCCACCACAATAATACCTGAAACCCGCGGGGTTTTTAATGCCCCACTTTAAAACTGGGAATTACCCCGGAGATGGCAAGGGTTTGGGTTTGGGAAGGGGTCCCCTTATTCACTATTCACCCCCTTTTGGAAACAAGGGAATGGTCAAACCGGGAATCATGAAATTTGGTTTTCCCCATAAATTAGCGGGGTTTATTTCATAAATTTTCGGGGACCCCCTCGTGATTTTTTAGCGTGTGAAAAAAATGGTTTTTGTTGGGGGGTTAAAACGATTGGATAAAACGGGACAAAGGGGAAAAGAAACAAGGGCCCCAAACCCGGGTTAGGTCATTTTCCCCCTTGCTGGGAAAATTAAAAATTTAATAAAATGATTTTATGGTGTGTTTGATGTTTTTTTGCTTTCTTATTTTAAAAAGTGTTTTAAACTTCCCATCGAACTTTTTTTGAAAATTTAAAAAACAAAACACACAAAACAATAACAAACGGTCAAAAATTTCCCTAAAACGGGTTATTTTTTCGTGTGTTTGTTTTTTTTTATACCCTCCCGTTCTAAGAGTCTTGGTTTTTAATAAGTTTTTTTTTTTTTTTTTGGTTTATTTGGATTAAGGACGCGTCAACCGTTAGGTCATAAGGCACCACCCCTAAAATAGGGGGGGGGGGGGGAAAAAGGGGCCCATGCTGGTCAAAAACCAAAAGGGGAAAAAGGGGAAGGGGAAAGGGGGGGTTTTTCTCACGTCGGGGTCGTCTTGTCTTTGTCATTGTTGTGGTGTCTTTGTCTTTGTCATCGTCGCCGGGGGGTCGTAAAGGGGGAAGGGAGGCAAGGGCCCCCGGGCGCCCCCGGATTGCCAGAGCCGCCTCTAGATTCGGGGAGAAATTTAAAACTACCCTTCTGCTAGCTGATTTTTGGGCAAGGGGATTTTTTCTCTTGAGTCCCCTTTTTAAAGTTTTAGAAAGAGCCATGCTCGGGGCCCAATTTTCCCCCGGGCCCCAGACAAAAAAATGTTTTTTAATTATTCCAAGGAAATGAATAATGTAAAAAGGGAAAAGGGGGAAATGATTATTTTCCACAAAAAAACGAAAGGCACGTTTTTGAACAGTCCCAATGGACCAAAAGTAACAACCCAAAAATTTTTTTTTAAAAAGTCAAAAGACGGGAAATTTCTCATCACTGCCTCCAGAAATAAATTAAATGAAAATAAAAAGCAAACATTTTCGAAAATACGTGTGGGCCAAAAACTTTTGCCCACCTTGAAAATACAATTTAACATAACACAATAAAAATTTGAATTAGCCAAGAAAAAAAAAGGGGGAAAAAGGATTTTTTTTTTTTGTTTATTTGGTTTAAAGGACCCCCCTAAAACCCTTAGGTCATAACCCACCACTTAGTCTAAGGGGGGGGGGGGGGAGGGAAAAAGCCCATGCTGGTCAAAACCAAAACCCAACGGGTAAGGGGGGGAAGGGGGGGGTTTTCCCCGTCGCGGTCGTTCTTTTCTTTGTCATCGTTCGTTGTGCATTGCCCTTTTTTTAGTCGCCGGGGGGTCGTCAAGGAAAAGGGGGAAAAGGCCCCGACAAACGATTGCCAGAGCTCGCCTTTTAGTTTGGGGGGGAAAGGTAAGAAAATTGCTTTTTTCCCTAGCTATTTTTGCGGGGTTTGGACTTTTTCCTTGAATCGCCTTTTCCCGATTAGCAGACCGGGCCTGGGCCAATTCTACCCCGGGCCCAGACGGGGGAAGGGGGTTAAATTTCCCATCAAAGGGTAAGGGGGGATAGTTTAACAAAGGTCGTTGCAAAAACCCCACTCAAATTGTTTTCACAGGGGGGCCCGGACCTAAAAAAAACCGTCAAAAACCAGGGTGAGTATTAAAGGGAAGGCCCCAAAAGTTTACGAAGAGGGGGAAAAGCCCTCGTCTTGAGGCACAAAATCCAGGTTTGGATAGGTTGCGAAGGCCCCCCCATTTGGGGAGTTGTTGAATCGAAAAAAAGGTACCCCGAGGCCCAAAACGACCCCAAAATTAAGTCCCTGAGCTTTTCTTTTGGAGCAGCTTCCACCTTGAGAGGGGTTTAAACCCTTGGGGGGACTTTCCCCCCCCCCAATTCATTTTGGGGGAAAACGGCTTCCCCAGGGACGGGGAGGACAAATGTTTTTTTCAGGCTATAAAAGGGGTTTTGTTAAAAAGGTTTCTTACTAGCTGCAAGTGGATAGCCTTCGGGGGGGAAAGCAAATGAAAAGGGCGAATACCCCTTGTGGGTTTTTTTGGGCCCTTCTCCCCTTCGTATTCCGCAAAGGAAGGGCCGGGTAGTTCACACCACAATGTAGAAAAGGACGAGCCGGCTGCTGGAAGTTCTTTTGCATTTTGCGGGCGTTGCGAAAAACATTGCGTTGTTTTTGCGAACGTTGCTTTCCCTTTGCGTAGCATTGCGTAGTTTTGCGTAGCGTTCGCTTTTGCGTTGCGTTTTTGTACCCGTAGCTTTAGCTTTTAGCGTGGGTAGCGTAGCGAGCGAAAGCATTGCGAAAGTTTTGGGGCGTGGGCGAAAGCTTTTGCGTTGTGTAGCTTGCGTAGCGTAGCTTTTGCGTTTGGGTAGCTAGGTTTAGCGGGGTTGCGTTGTGTAGCGAAAGCTTTTGGTAGCGAAGGAGCATTGCGAAGCGTTGCGTAGCGTTGCTTTAGCGTTGCGTAGCGTTGCGTAGCGTTGCGTAGCGTAGCGTTGCTTTGCGTAGTTTTTGCGTGCGTTGTGTCATTCTGCTATTTGCAATGTCTCGAAATGCTCTACACATTTCCCAAAAACAAGGAATGGAGACCTGGGGGTATCGGTGACACCTTTTTTTACCAGCCATATTTAAAACCATGACTTTCCCAATAAAGTACATAGTGCGCGGGGTTAAAATCCCGCAGCATATGCAGCTTAAAAAGGCATCACAGAAGCCCCCCAAGTTTCTGAAATTTTTGGGCCCTTTTTTTGGGGTGTTTGGGAAAAGGCACCCGTTTTAATTCTAAATGCTTGTATGAGGGGGGGGATCTTCGCAAATTGTCTCCAAAGCAGTAGATGTTTTCGGAAGCTCTTTCCCCCCCCTTTAAAAGGGTCTAATCTCCACAATGATTAAAAACAATAGTTGGCATTAATGGGTCACTGGTGAAACCCCAATTCCCAGGGGATCAAAACCTTTCCCCCAAAAAAGGGGGGTCAGATATTTAATTTTGCTTTTTTGGTTTGATAACCCTGGCTGGGGGGTTTGGGGTTTCCCAGTAAAGGAAAACGACCCCAGCGCTGGATGCCATTTGGAAGCCCCCAATGATTTTACCGATTTTTTCATCGATAATAAAAAGGCATGTTAAGTTCCCGCATTGGTTCCGGAACTGCTTCGATAACTTCTTGGGTATTCGATAACCTTTTGCGGAGGTAAAAACCACCCTTGTTCGTTAGTTGAATAAGTTTTTCTGAAGCTGACGAGCCCTCGTCAAGGGTTTATCAGCACCCGTCATCAAGTCGTCAAAGTAGAAGTCCCTTTTTCACAACAGGTGCTCCCTTTTGGAAAAATCCCCTTTCTTCACCTTTGTGCCAGTTGTTGAAGGCATTTGGGGCAAGTAAGAAGAAAAACCCTTTTCACCATAAGAAAACTTTTAACAGTCAAATTTCTTTTTATTTTTTTCCCCTGGCTTGGGTTCCCCCACACTTTTCTTTGAAAAACCCGACCCTTGGGGGGAAATAAACCCCGAATTTGCCCGATACTTTTGGGCGTTTGTCGGCTACTAGAGGAACGATGTATTTTGGGAAACCGAATCAGTTGGGAAAACGATATCGTCTTGCAGTTGGGTCCAACCATTAGTTTTCATTAAAGGAGGGCACCCAAAGAAACTTTCCCTGAAGCGCCCAAATAAAACCCCTAAAATTTTGTTGTTGAAACTGTTTCCCCTTTTCATGACTGGATGGTGGGGAATGTAATAAAATTCCCCTAAAGGGGTTTGGGGTTAGTTGACTTTGTAGGAACAAGCTCCAGGACCCAGTGCCAAGTTTTTCAGATTTAAAACTCATCATATTGTGCCTTTTACGGGTTTTTGGTTTTTAAACCCGACGCTCCGGGGAAAGGGGGGAAGCTCGATGGACCCCTGTTTGCGGGATAGCCCAAGCCTCGGGCTGTTTTTCCGAAATGGAATTTCCCAAACTATAAATTCCCCAAAATTTGTCTCTCGGGGTGAGCCCTTTTAAAAAATGCTTTTCACACAGTTTTCTCTTCGGGAAAGCAGAAGTTAGCAGTAGGTATTTTTCTAGTTCCCAGAATCTACGAAAAAGTTTTGGGTTCATGTCACACTAAAACATGCAGTTTTGGTTATGATGACTTGGACCCCGGTGCATTTAAAGGGACCCGAAAGTACCCATCCAAGTGCTTTTCCATGCTATGGGGTTTAACCAATGTTTCCTAACAAAAGACCCCGAACGCAAAATCAAGGGGGAAACATCTGCTCCGAAAAAGAAAAATCGAAAATTCCTGGAATGGTTTTTTGGGTGGGTCTGCCCAAAAATTAAGCCATTAAGATGTGGAAACCCCCAAAATTTCCCTCAATATGACTTGATTTTTCCCGGGAAAAGTTCCGGGAACCTGGGGGGAAAAAACTAAAGGCCCCGACGGGAAAGGGCTCTTTTAAATTGAATGTTGAAATAAAATTCAATTGTATGACGCCCAAAGACACTTGCCTACGCTAGTGGGGGGCCAAACCTGAGACAAACACCTGAGTCGACGTGCCCCGAATCCAAGTTTTTTTAACACGTTTTCGTTAAAAAAACTAGCCTCAGATGCGAATCCAACAACGTCGTAAGGGCCCGCTTTCACCATGTATATCCCCCACATGTTTTTGGGGTGTTGAAAACAACCCCATTGACGAAATCGATTCCGTTGAGAAATGGGAAGGGGACGGGGAATTTGAAACCTTTGACATGACCTCAAACTTGTTGGCCCCTGAGGGTGTTTCCCTTTTAAATGCAAACAATGGGGTTTTGGTTTTCAGTTTTGGCACTGCCGGGGAAAATACCGGAAAATACAGTTTTCTAGCAGTATGTTTTGCCCGTAAACAATTGAAAAAATAATTTATTTGCTTTTAAAGAAGGGGCCCGGGCGTGTACGTTGCGTTAAGAAAATGGGCGACACTTGTGAAGGGAAAAGACTTCCTGCGCCCCTTTTACGCATGATGGAATCCCTGTTTCTGGGGACACACGAGAAAGTGAAAATCGTCTGCTTCGGGGTGCGTTGACTTGGACTACTGGGGGGAAGGGCCCTTGTGATTTAAAGGGGGGGCCTACCCGCAGCAGCGAGTGCTCGAGCACGGTGCTCAATGAAGTCAGTTTAAAAATGTTTGGGAAAATTTTCGGCTCCCTTTAGTTGTGAGTGACAGTCCCAAGGGCGCCGAGATTTAACCTTCCATCTTTTTTTTCCCGCGGGTGGAACACAAGCAAAGCGTCCCAGTGTTCGACAGGTTGACCCAAAAAACTGCCAAGGAACCTTTGGGACATTCCAAAGTTGTGTTTTTAACAACTTGCGTTTAAAGCAACAGCTTTATCCTTTTTAGGACAGACTTTTTAGAAAATACGCAAAAATTTGAACTCTGTCTACGATTTCCCGCGTATTTTGGGGATCGTGACGTCAAAAAATTCCCACGCTTTGCTGTAAAATTTGGGGCTGGGCACGGGAAAAAAGGGCGGAGGGGAAAGCCCGCAGCCTCACCTTTTAGGGAACACTTAAGATATTTTCAGTTTTCAGCTCCCAAAAATTGATGTTGTTGTGTAAATGCCGCCCAAAGAGATCTCTGAATGATAGCCAACACTGTAAGGCTGCCATCCCAAAAAACGGCAGCTGAAGCTTAGGAAACCTTAAAAACATGGGTCAGGCCTGCTTCGGTGGAAAATTTGGTTTTCACAGCCCGATTTATCGGTTTCCCAGGCCAAAATTAATCCAAGGCCACCAAAACCCTTTTTAAAAAAAAGTCCCTTAATACCTCTTAAAACGCTCGAATTTGGGGATCATTTTCCGACGCAGCCCCTGACGGCGGGGCAAATAGGTTTTCGCTTTTTTGTAGGGAAAATTTTATGCATCGTTTTTTATTTAAATTTGATTGGGTGATATTTAAACTCACCGCGTCCCGCACGTTTTTTTGATGGTTTTTTTTCAAGACGAGTTTACATTACACTTGAGAACACGTTTCCCTTTTAGGAGTTGATCCCTTTTCAGCAGAGGAAAAAAAGGCCCTAAACCCCCTTTACAAACTTCACTTTAAATCACACTTTTTTTTCCCCCCTGGGGGTAAAAAATTACCAAATTTAAACCGGAAAAAAAACGATATTACCGGGGTGATCTTTTATTTTTTTTGAAGTTTAAATACATGAGTAATTTAAAATTATTCTAAAATTTAAAAAAGTTTGAAACCTTATTTTTGGGAAAAGTTTTAAAAACGTTTTAAAAAAGCAATTATAATGCTACGAAAAACACAGCCCATAAAGAAGTACGAGGTTTGGGTTGCAAGGTTTTTTCAATCCCTAGCGGTATTTTGAGGATCTATGAGCGTGGAGGTTCGGTGTACCTTGTTCATGACCTGCATTCCCCCTGAGTTTTAATCATAGTTAGGGTGAAATTTTTTTTTCAAGGGAAAAGGGGCCAAATTTTTGTTCAAATTAAAAAGCCCCCCATTTATGGCCCTTTTTTTCTTGTGGTTTATTATTTTTTTAATATTTTTTTCTCGCTACCTCGGCAAGGGGAAAAAACCCAAAGTAAAAGCACAGTGCCCCCCCTTCAACTTTTGTTTTAAAAAAACGTTTCCAAAAATTTTTTTTAAAAAGAAACAGCACCTAAAATTTTTTCCCCGGGAGTTTGTTCAATATTTTCCGCGCATTTGGTTAAATTTTTTTACCCCTTTTTTTCACGAAAAGGGGCAAACAGACAAAAACACAGACGCTGGCCCCGTGTGGAGTTTAAATCGCTTTTGCTCACTCGTCTGCCCTTTAAAAAAAAGACGCTGGCCCGTGGAGTTTTTAAATCGCTTCGCTCCCCTTTTTCTTATTTTGCATTTAGGTTTGGTTAAACCCTTTCCCAAAAAAACAGACAACTTATCACTAAATAGTTTTAGGTTGGAGGATGGTGGGGGGTGAATGGACAATGCTAATTAATTGAGCTCAATCCCAGGTTCACCCTTAGATTATATACAGAAAAATTTTTAAAAACTTGAGTATGTATGTATGGGGGGTATGGGTGGATTTTTTTTGGTTTTTTTGGATTAAAAGGGCGGTCAACCGCTTTTGGGCATTATCACCCCCTCACCTAAGGGGGGGCGGGGCCCCTGTGGGGCAGAACCAGCCACCCGGGAAACGGGGATGAATGGGGGAATCTCACGTCGCTGTCGTCATTGTCTTTGTCCCTTTGGTCGTTTTGGGGTTTATTGTCTTTTTCATCGTCGTCAGGGGTCGTCAAAAGGAAAAAGGGGGGGAAGGTTTCCCCCACGGCCCATTTCCAAAAAGCTCGCCCCTAGATTCGGGGAGTAAAAATTTTTCCGCTTAGCTAGTGAGTTTGCGAGGTGGACTTTTTCTCTTGAAAACGCCTTTTTTGATTTACCACAAATAAAATTATTAAAAATTTGCGGGGATTTTCCATCCATTTAATCATTTCTTGTACTTTAAAAAGGGTCACAATGTTCAAAATTATTCTTTCTTTAATTAAAAGCATTCTTTGTCCTTGATTATATTATATTTTGAAAATTAAATTTTTCGTTTTTTGACCCCAAAAAAAAATTATAAAAATAGCAAACGTGATATGAGTTTTGGTGGAGTTGCCGGGGAGAGCGGAAAAAATTTTTTAAATCCAAAAAGAAAAGCATTTTTGGTGGAGGGGCCGGGTCCCACTTTCGATTTATAAATTTTTTCTGCATTTCATAAAATAACATTTTTGTTAAATTCCCGGGGTTTTTTTTTCTAAGGGATATCAAACGTGGGGCAGTGAAAAATTACGGTTATTTTATTTATTTTATGTTTGTCGTGTCCCCAGAAAAGTGTTTAAACAACAAAACGCAAACAGGGGCTTTGTTTCTTGTACTTTACTTGCTTCTCCAATATTTGTTTTATTGTTAAAAAAAAATTTTAAAATTTTTTTTCTTCAACAATCATTTTGTCCTGGCAGGAAACCCCATTAAATGCACTGGTTTTTTTTTAGGGTTTTGGGTTTATTTTGGGTTAAGGGGGCGCGTCAACCGTTAGGCAAAAATGCACCACTCAAACATAGGGGATATGGGTTGGGGGGGGCCCAGGGTGGAAACCTATTCTCGAGTTTTTCACTGGCTTTTTTTCGGGGTGAAAAAGGGGCCCTGTGAGTGAGTTTACTCACTGCGGCAGGTTGCTTTTTCTGACTCCCCCATTTCGCGTGTTTTGGAGGGATTCACCCACCACTCGAAGTTATTGTTTTACGTTTTTAAAATCCCCTTTTAACTTTTCTCACGAAACAATTGGGCCCCCTTTAAAATATATTATTTAAAAAAGGGATGCGGTTTCCCCTTCTTTAATATTTGATAGAATTTTAATTTAAAGTAAAAATTTATCATTAATAAAGGTTTTAGCCCTTCAAAAGTTGAAAATACTTTGAAATGTTTTTCCCACGCGCAAAAACCTACCCTAGGCTCCTACTCCCACCCTCGGGATTTTAAAAAAAAGCCCCATAACCACAAAATGAAACATAATATTTTTTTTATTTTACTTAATATTAAAAAATACCCCATAAAAAACCCAAGGGCAAAAACAGGGGATTTAAATTAAATATTTTGAAGGAAGGGGGTACACAGTTAAGTATTTAAATTCATTTTTTATGTTATTTTGTGATTTCGCTTTGGGGAGCCAACAAGGGAAACCCAAATAACTCGGTCCTCCCCAGCGACAGCAAGTGCATCACATCACCTAAACCCCCCCCCCTCGGGGTTTTGTCCCGGGTTTCACGAGCCAAGGGAGGGTTGCCATTGGGCCGGGGGAAAAAAGCTGTTTTTAAAAATATTTTTAATCCCAATTTGGTTTTGGGGGTTTTTGCGGGGCCAATATTGGCTAGCCCGTTGCGGGTTCCAGTGAGAACTTTTGAGTGGGGGAATTCCCCTTTTCCAAATTTTTTTCTCGTGAATAGCATTTGGTGCGTTTTGTGGGGCCCCCACACTTCGCAAAAGTGGTGTGAATTCCCCTCAAAAATGAGTGGGAATTTCACGAAAATTTTTAGGAAAAAAAAAGTTTATTTTTTTTTTGGATTAAGGACGCGTTTAAACCCTTAGGTCATAAAAGCACCACTCAAAATAGGGGGGGGGGAGGGAAGGGGCCCAAAGCTGGTCAGGGAACAGCCCCGGGGGGAAGGGGAAGGGGAAGGGGGAAATTTCCCACGTTTGCGGTCGTCATCGTCTTTGTCATCGTTCGTTTTTGTCATTGTCATCGTCGCCGGGGGGGCGTCCCCAAAGGGGAAAGGGGGCAAGGTCCCCGACGACAAATTTCCAGAAACCGCCTCCCAGTTTGGGGGAAAAAGATACTCCCTCTTTAAATAGCTGATGTTTGCGAGGTGGACTTTTTATCTTGAAAACCCTTTTTCGATAAGCAGAGCCGCCCGGGCCAATTTTTCCCCCGGGGGCCCGACGGGGGGATTATTTCTTTAAATAAATTAAAAAACATATTTGGGCCTTTAAATTTTAATTTTATTTTGAAGTTAAATTAAAACGTATTTTTGGGCGAAACAAATTGTAGAAAAATCATCGGATATGGTTTGGTGGGAGGGCGGGTTAGAGCGAGGGAAAAAAATTTTTAAAATCCAAAAATGAATAGCATTGTGGTGGGGGGCGCCCCCCGGGCCCATTCTCGATTATTAAAAATTTTTATTAATAAAATAAAAATTCTGTTTAAAATTTCCGGGGGGTGGTATTATTCCCGGGTATTTTTTAAAATATCAACGGGACCCGGAAAAATAAATTTTTTTTTATTTTATTATATGTTTGGGAAATGTACTCAGGGGCATGTAAAACAACAAAAACGCATCTCAGTGCTTGTACTTGTACTTTTACTTGCTTTTCACAATATTTTTGCTTTTTTTTTTTTTTAAATTGAATATTTTTTTTTCGGGCAATCTTTTGTCCGGCATGACCCCATTTAGTGCACTGGTTTTTATTTGTTTAATTCATTTGAAAATTTAAGGGGGGGCGTCAACTGTTAGGTCTTTTAAAGCACCACCTAGCCTAAGGGGGGGGGGGAGGAGGGGCCCATGCTGGTCAGAACAGCCACGAGGGGAAAGGGGGGGAAGGGGGGTTCTCACGTGGGGGGCGTCCTTTCGGCTTTGTCATTTGTTCTTTTTGTCATTGTCATCGTCGGGCCCGGGGGTCGGCAAAGGGGGGACCCGGTCCCCGACGAAAAGATTGCCAGACTCCCTCTATAAGTTCGAGGGGTAAAATTTTCCGCTCTAAACCCGCTGTGTTTTGGGGGTGGATTTTTTCTTTCCCCTTGAAAATCCGCTTAATTTTAAAGGGGTTTTTTTCAAATTTTGCTCATTTTTTCTCCTTTTTTGGGCCCCAAT
>JAMZAV010009282.1:0-23675 GCA_024449915.1 Sweltsa coloradensis | reverse complement strand
CTAATCAGTTTCAGTTAATTTCGTTTAATTTGGAGATTCGTAAGCTTTGCATCTTGTCGCCTCAAATATAAGTTAATCTCTTCCTAACGGAACAAATAAATAAAGTCGTATATTTTGAGACTACCTTTTCGGTCAAGAAACTGATGTTCACTGGAGGACTTTTATTTTGTTAGGTCCAAACAAACCTTCTCGGATCCAAGTCCGCGACGAGCGAATAATGACCGACCAGAGATGCCAGCTCTACTCCGTATGTTTTCTATCCTCAAAGGTAGGTTGTATCACAGAGCTGAAGGCACTTGAGAAGCTGCTACTGTTGCAGCTCCAGCAATTCGACCCGTTTCCTATTTGTCTGAGTCACAATGCAATTGAAAAACGTTAAGCAATATTGGTCAAGACGTTTGACTAAACAACAGTCGGAATCGTATGTAAATAATTTGTAGTGAGAGCGAAAGTGAACGTGAGTGTAAGTAAAAGTGCAATTAACTAAACTAGGAAAACGCTAAGTCCCGCCGCGTTGATGGCTGCGCTTTTAACAATGTTTAGTTTGCATGGGATATCTTTACTTTTGCAAGTTCTTTGTTTTGCTGCATACGCAATACGCATTGTAGCTGATTGTTGTCAAGTTTCTTTTGTTACCTGTCAATTGGTATTATTTTCCGTAAAAAACTTATATTAAAAGCTTTATTTCTATAGATTTTGGCTAACTATTTAAACTTTTTCTTTTAAAAGGTACTACATCACCATAACCTTAATGACCATGTATAATATGAACGTTGTAGCCCCACCAGTTTGGTCAGAATTGGCCCAAATGGCACGAAAATATCGCACAAAAAATCAAAAAACTTATATTAAAAGCTTTATTTCTATGGATTCTGGCTAACTTTTTCAACTTTTTCTTTCAAAAGGTACTACATCACCATAATCTTAATGTCCATGTATAATATGAACGTTGTAGCCCCACCCGTTTGGTCAGAATTAACCCAAATGTCACGAAAATATCGCACTAAAAATCGAAAAAAATCGTAAAAATACGATATTCATGAGAAATATTTCTTCGATTGTACCCAAAAACAATACACCTCCAAGTTCAGAGATTTCGAAGGTCCTGTCAAATTTTCATAAAAATCGATATGCCGTTTGCCTGGTAGAGAGTTAACAAACAGAAAAAAAAAACAAAAACAAAAACAAACAAACAAAAAACACCCGAGCTAAATTTTTTGGGGGTCAGTGAAATTGAAGTCTTTGCTTCGCTCATCCAATTAAACAAAAATGTCCTGTCTCTTTCCGGAAGAAAGAATGCCGATGGAAATGAATGGGAGAGAATAGATTAAGACCTGTTTTGTGGAACCTGATGTTAGATTATTTAGAATTTATATCAAAAAAGAGGATTTCGGTAGATACAAAGTTGGTTATTGTGATGCTTTAGAACGCACAGATTACCACCAAAATTACCTTGAAGGAGTAAAATAGCATTAACACTTAATACTTAGTACAACTTAATACTTATACTACCTAATAATAAATATTAAATACGTAAGCTAGCCTGTACTATACTTATGAGCACGATCAAGCCTAGCAGCCTAGGTTGGTAGTCTCCACCATGTTGCTCACAGACAAGAGGAGAGTGTATTCACATGGTGGTGAACCAGCTCTATTGTACACTAAGCGTCAGATGTAAATGAAGGGGTCTGGAAGATATCTACAGTTATCGACCTCGCTCGTACATATTAATTCGTTCTGGCGTCGCTATATTCACAGAGCCATCACTCGTTGACGTCATCTAACAGGCCGTGGGAAAACAGAGCGGGCCTATTTTACTTCAGCATTTGGCCTAACGGGACTTTTAAACACTGGACCCAGGGCGTTGTTAATATTAGAAAAAGGTTCACCAAACCATGTATAACCTTCTCGCGTAAATATGGCAAGCCGTCGTATCCTTGCCCGTGCTAGCTTTGTGAATTTAATGGTGTGCCTTTTAGAACAAATCTGAGATTTGCCGAGTGAGTGTCGATGGTGTGGGTAAAAGATTACCCTTGATTCACTTCTGATGCAGACGTTGTCTGGTGAAACCTAGCCAAGGTGCCCTGTATCTACTCCTTGCGGAGGTCTTGCGGCCTGTGAAGCCACAGTAAAGCCTGGCGGAAATCCATTGGACCTTGAGACCTACCTAGTCCGAACCAGGAGAACGGCACTGCGATGTCCGTATAGTTAGGCAGCGGTGTCTTCTGAGGGAAGGCGCTGATGACCGTGACCTGGTGGCCCCTAGCAGCCAGTGCCTTGGTGAGGGGCTCGTATGCTATGATGTGGCTGCGCGCAGGGTCCGGGAACACAGCCAGGATGCGGGCACAGTCACAGACCAGGACTAGGCCGATCACACTCAGGGCCAGGATTGTAGCCACGCGGACCTGGACAGAGTATAAAGGATTAAAACAAAAATATTTCGAATAGATCTACAGTTAGTACTTTTCCCCGTGCCAATGGTACGAATGGTACCTTTTTTTTAATTGAAAAGATTAAAAATTAAAAAACCCTGCAATAAACAGGTAAAAGCAAGTCAAATTCTTGTTTCCGCCGGAAATTTGATATATCTCTCGTATTTCAGGTATTTGAGATAAACAAAATCCGAAATATGCAAAATTAAAGAAAAAAATCTAGTTTTAGGTATGCACCTAGAATTTCCATTTTATTTTAAAATGAAGCTTTAAATCAAAATCCAAAAATTCCTTAAAATCATAAAATAAAAATGTTAAAAGAGCTCAAATTCTTAGAAAAATGGGAAACTTGAGTTTCTTGCTTTGAATTACTTAATTTACACGGATTTGATTGTGGTCTGATAGGCTAGTACGATGGACTTTACGAGCTTACCATGTTAGTAGATGAGCGCTACGATGATGCTTCGCTAGGTGCTGGTGCTGACTTGTACCCCGAGCCTAGGCAGACGTAGGATAATTAGCTTCAGTTGGTGAACCCTGGGCCTAGAACAATACCAGGGGTCACACTTACACCTAGCAGGCTCGTGGTGTGTTGAATACATAGCATTTAAAACAATCAAACAAAACTCAGCTTGTGACAGTTTCTGTTTTTCAACTCTGAATTAAATTAGATTTTTTGCAAGATGACAACTTGATTGGTTTCATTGACATTGGGCAAAAGAGGACATAGAACTCATGTTGACAGCTGGGGCATAGCTATTTGCTCGGGCGGTAAGAATCCGACGTGATTATAAAACTATGTCAACAAAGCTTACATGGACATTCCTACATACGTAGATTATCAATACTATATGAAAACAGGCAGGATTAATCCCAATAATGGTCAGTTTTAGACTTTTTAACCAAGAACTAAATATTGATAATAATAATTTTTAATTTATTTTTTATGGAAGGGTTTTAACAACTGGTGCAAAAGCCACTTTGGATCGAGATTTTTCCACAGAGATGCGAAGTTATTTTCTATAAATTATGCTTCATACCCATACTTACTTACGTTGCAGTAACCTGCACAGTTGAGCGAAGGAAGAGAGTCAGTTGGAAGCAGCAGGAGGCCAAGTCTTGAGACCACTCGTTTCGAGTCGAGAAGTGAGTCGAGTCGCTCATTCTGTGTCACCGGTAACTTGGGGTAAACGATAATCGGTAGTCGTGGGACCTGCGTGGGACCATTTTCACGGTTTGAGGCTCCGCCCCCAACAATCCCATAGTGACCAATAGAAAATTTTGTTACAAAATAAAATCAATCAAAATCACAGCTAGTTAGATTGAAATAATCGATCTCTTTATTATGAAAGCTGTGCTATTTTGTTTTTGTATTGTTGTTTTGTTGTTTTTTTGAAAGGTAGGCCTAGATATCCAATGTCAGATAATTTTTTAAATGGAAATATTTAATTTAAACTTGGTGTTTGATCAATTTGGAAAGGGGTGATGAATGTATTAATACGGGTACGTTAATTTGCCGGTTGCTAGCTCACCGTGTTACATATAAATTTGCATTTACAACGTTCAACTAGATTGATATGTCACAATTTATAACTACCAAATCAATAACAAACTGTTTTGATCGTCTCAAATCGACAAAGTTCACAAGTCACCACCAAATACCTCGTGGTTTGAAACGTGAAAAAACATTCGTTCCAAGTCACCGTGCGACTCGTGAACTTGTCCCCAAGACTACCGATTTGGCAATTTTGAGCGACTTGGAGGAATTTCTCGACTCAGAACGTGTGTGAGTTGAAACGAGTGGTTTCAAGACTTGGCTTCCAGAGTTGAAGTTTGAAGGAGTATCAAGGGAGATACAATACTGGACAAAATTTGAAGCAACGTTATGAGAAACGAAAAAAGGACTGGAGAAATTAAGGTTTAAGATGATTTGGGCATATGAAGAGGATGGAAATGGATAGGATCTCAAGACGAGACTTTGAAGCAGGGGAGGAAGGTAAAAGAAATGAAGGAAGACCGAGAGAAAGATGGGGAAGATTGATCGAAGGAGACGTAAACCGAGGTGTATCGTGGAATCAGGTGATGGAATTGAAGCTGTGTGAGGACAGGAAAGAGTGGGGTGAATTGCTTAATTAAGGAGCAGATGATGAAACGCTGAGCCCGGCCCTAGTATCGGTGTTAAGAACACTCAACCATTATCATTGTTGGAAATTAATATTGAAAATTATTATATCGAACATCTCTGATTGAAGAGGAATTTACTCCAAAACGCATGTAATACAATCTGTTAAAGGGGCTATTACCCCAAAAAATATTTTTTTACCGCATAATCTATAGCATAATACGACACTCAAATGACCGTTTAATAAATAATATCTTAAAATTGTGATTTTACACGATTTTAAAAAAAATTATCAAAAATTTACGAAAAATTGCGTTTTGGGGAATCTTTAAATCGTCTTTGATAAGTTTCTTTTTTGTTCCATATATATAAACTATAGCATGGCCCATTACAACATCTTGTCTAGAAACTGTGCACAAAAATACACTCAAAGGCTTAAAAATATGCATTCCAAAATCACGCCCCATTTTAGTAATCACCATATTTTGACCGAACAACTTTTCCAAATTACAAAACAAAATAAAGAGGATTTCCACAAAAGGCTGTAGAGTACGTCAGTAACTTCCAGTATTTTTTCGGTTTAAATCCTCCAATGTCACGGGGCATAAAGATCGTCCCCATGTTATTTCTTATGGGAGATTTTTGCCAATGGGTCCTAACTCGAAAAATACCAAGTTCGACATTTTTTTCCAGGTCAAGGTGGACCCAATATTTTTTCTAATGATTTCTAAATTCATAACTAAGTGGCCTGAATGAAATATTGTTTTTAGTTTAGAGGGTGAATATACCCCTTGAAGTGGCACAAGAGTCCCTATAATATCGGTGTCGTGGAATCAACCTGCATTTCAGCTGGAACTCTACCCAGTAGTATTACATATCTGTAACTTTTTTTAAATCTACTCACGAAAAATTGACCATGATTTGTGTCGAGTTATTTTAAATAGAAGAAAAGGTTTAAAAATAAATTTCCTTAAACAAATATTAGAAAATGTATTTTAAATTTTAAAATTAAAAGCAATAATGTAGACTTTCTTATTTAAAAAAAAGGCTTATTGTAGTTTTGGAGAATTTATTTCACTCCCCAAAAGTGGCTTGCTACCCACTTAATTAATTTTAAGTCGGGTAAACCTAATATTTTTCTTAAAAGCAATTTTATTCAACCAACAATAGGGCTTGCCGTATTTTTGTTGTTTGTTCTAACATTTCTATCTATTATACTAACATTTTTTTTAAATGTATGAATATTTTTTATGAATGTTATTCGGAAATTATTGTATAACATATAATCTGCGATTTAACTCTTTCAGACACGAACTAAATTGATAAGCCTTAATTAGGTCAATTCACAAACAATACATTTTTAGCATTTTACTCTGGGAATTTTTTATATTTTGCAACTTTTTAGCATTTTTTTGCAAGGAATTTGGACATATTTTGTATTTTAAACTTGAGCTAAAACTGTCATTCAAATTAAAATTTTAAGTGAATTTTTAAAAGAAGATTTTTCAGAATGCTAAAACTGTCTTTAAAAATTTAAAAATTTTAAGTGAATTTATACAAGAAGATTTTTTCATAATGTTTGTATATTTTAGATTCGGTATATCTAAAAAATCAAAAAACAAAACAGCAATACCACAATGATATTCCGGGACAAACCAATATTTTCACATATTTAGACAATTTTGCGGATGTGTATTTTCAATCATATCTCATGAAGGATCAATAATTTGTCCCATTGAAATGGTGATTTGCTCTGGGAAACGGGACCTGCGCTCGCGCCTAGTAGTTTCACAATATACTCGTTTGAAAGTTAGCGGGCGTAAATGATTAGTTTTCAGTTTATTGTTGACCCTGCTACCTAGCGGTGTTCTGCGTCATCTGCAACTAAGTTAGTTAAAATAAGTGACCACAGATAGCAGTAACGACCATTCTGTTTTAATATGACTCCAGGCCGACTTGGCTAACCTTTTCCCTCTCTGTCTAAGGTGGCGCGCGCACCATGCTAACCCGTCTCAGTATGCGCGCGCATCACATAATGTCTGCCGCTCAGTTCAAAGAAATAGTTAACCTTATTGACTGAGGAAATAAAATAAAAAAACCTTCACAACCTTAACGTTACTATTTAAAATATAAATTGCTTTTACCTGGAAAAGAGTTTCTATTAACTATTATTTAAAAATAAACAAAAAATACCTTCTAAATCTTTAACATTTCTATTAAAAAAAAAAAATATTGTTGGGGGTTTGAACCAGCGCATAGCGAACCGTACCTTAGCAATCCCGTCTGCTACCACCCTGCTACGGCGCACTGTGTATGTTGTCCGCCTATAAACGTATATAGTGGCATCGCAAGCGAGCCGTGAGCGCGCGGTGGTGGGGGAAGGTTAGCAAAGTCGGCCTTTAGATTCAACCATTCTGTTTCACGGCCGCCAGCCCCAGCATAGGTTTACTTCAGATGTGTTTTTCTCTGAACTGTATTTCCTCATTATTCTTAATCAAAATAATGTAGCGCCTTCAGTTTAGTCCGAGTTCTTCAAATGATACATCAAAATGTGCAGAATGACATTCTTTATTTTATAGAACCAAAACATTTGTTTATTTAACTCCGACTGAAGGTCCGTTTCCCCAGAGCACATCACCAATGTAATTTGGCCGGCTGTCAAAATCAATACTAATTGAATTTAGTACGTGAATATTATTGGATGAGCGAAGCGAAGACTTCAATTTCACTGACCCCCAAAAAATTTAGCTCGAGTGTTTTTTGTTTGTTTTTTTGGTTTGTTTTTGTCTGTTTGTTCGCTCTCTTCTGGTAAAACGGAATATGCGGTCTTGATGAAAATTTCAGGGGACCTTCGAAATCTCTGAACTTAGAGGTGTATTGTTTTTGGGTACAATCGAAGAAATATTTCTCATGAATATCGTACTTTTACGATTTTTTCAAATTTTTAGTGCGATATTTTCGTGACATTTTGGCATTGGCATCTTAATTTTGTTCACGCGAAAAAATCGGCAATGATTAAATAATTTGTCCTTACTTTGGGCAGCTCTGGGGCCCAAAGTTAAATTCAAATTTTTTGAAAAGATTTACGTGAAAAGATTCGGCAATTTCCAATAAGTCCACGAAATGAAACAATTCTTATCACACTAAAAACGTTGTTATTTTATTTTTCCACAATTTCGACTGCCCTGGGACCCAATGTAACCATAAGGTTTTTCAAAGATGGTGTTTTTATGAAAGAGCGAAAAATGTCCAATTGACTTAAGATACCAAAGGAAAAACTCTTGTCTCAATTTGCAATTTGCTTAGCTATATAATTTGGACTTTTCCCAACTTTGGACAGGCCAGGAACACAAAGTTTATGTATTTTGGTTAAAAAACTGAAAATTTCTGACTTTTTCATTAATGAAAATTTCTGATTTTTTCACAAAAATAAAAATTAGCAACACATTTTGCACTTGGCCCTATTCTACCACTATGTCGAGCTAATATCGATCCCTCACTAAAATACATTGATATCATTCAGGAAATGATGACCGGATGACTAAATCGGGATATTCTCACCAGACAATGTTTTTTTCAAACAATCAAGTACACAATTAAAAAAGCATAAAATCTCAGGGGTGGCTGAGACCCCCTTGGATTTTTCAGGGGGGCTCTAGCCCCCGAGCCCCCCCGTAGTCGGCGCCTATGATTCGCCCTTTTTGGCCTGTCGCTCTTAATGGCCATTCGCTCTTTTTAGAGTCGCTCTCATTGGTTAGTCGCTTTTATGTACCTATCGACCTTATTGGTCTATCGCTCTTATGGGCGGCGCCCTTATTGTCGCGCTCTTTCGACCGTGAGCCCTACACTGGCTAATGACCACTACCTGCTACACACCTCCACACCGCCACCTGCTGTACCCATCCCCCCCCCCCCTCAACTAACGTCCACCGCCTTCTCTCGCTCCCGAGGTTATAAGCGGTGACCCTCTGGCCGGGTCCCCTCAGTAGCCGCCACACTCTAAACAAAACACGGTCGCGCGCGCGGGATTCAAGTGTTTCACGCGCTATATTGTTCGAATGTGCCGTGCATCAAGTGACATTGAAACCAGCTGGTGAAACGTGAGTACATTTGATTTGTCTACGTGAGATGGTTTGGTCGTGATGGTATCCACTCTAGGCTAGTGAGAGTGAGGTAGAAAGCAGGGAACGCATCGACTATGTGACTTACAACAAGCATTTTGTGCAGGGGAGATTGAGTTTTAAAGAAATACACATGTGCTAAAAATGTATAGAATTTTTCTTTTAAAAAAATGTTTACATTCCCATGATAAGACGCAATTTAAAAAAAATTATGGTAAGCCGCTAAAAAGGTTTACATTCCCGTTAAGGACACTAAAGATGTTTACATTCCCATGAAAAGAACGCTTAAAAATGTTAACATTCCCATGATAAGACACTTAAAATGTTTACATTCCCATGATGGGACGCAAAATTGTTTAGGCAGTCTATAATATTATTGCATCTTCCTCTTAAACTGAATATTCTATACAAGAAATAAATAATTTTAAATGTGCCATATTTTGTAATGTAAACAAAAAATGTATTTAAAAAATGATTATTACACCAAGTTATTACAAACAAATATATATCGTAACAATACATTTTAACATGCACCATCAAAAAACGAGAAAACACGTTTCGTATTGAATTGCATTAAATAGCAATAAATATATATTTTTGTCAATGTATGATTTCAACATCAACATATAAATTTCTATCCATGTATGATTACACAACATATACAAGAAACCCAAAGATTATATTTTAAAGTTAAAAATATAATTTTTTTTTGAACTAAGAAATTAACTCTTGAATCCACGATTTAAATTTATGTTGTTCGTGCACGAATACAATGTATTAATCGTTTACTAAAATTTATTCAAATTCTTTAATGTTCTTGTATATTATATTGGTGATGATGGAAGATTGCACAAACAATCAGCGTGCAGGAAGAAAAGAACCCATCTCCAACTTACATTTACATTTGTATATATTAACACAAACACTCATCAAATTAAAACCTTGTTTTCTTACATTATTTTAAATTATTTGAAATGAAAAAAAAATAAGTAAAATTTTGCCATCTCCAATCAAAGTACTGATATAATGACATTGCTACCGGTCAAAGTATTTTGTATAGTTTATCCTGAAATATTCAATTAAATAACATAAAAGAGTATAATTGAGCGAGCGAAGCGAGCGTCTCCACTTGACTCTTATGGCTCGAATGTCTGTTTTTTTGTTTTTTTTTTGTTGTTTTTTTGTTTTGTTTGTTTTTATTTCTGTTACTGCTTCGATACAGGTCGCACCGTTTCTCTGAACGACCTGAATTTTTTTACACATGTACATACCACCTATAGTGGTAGCGGTACGCAAAATAATACTGCACTTTTTGAACACGGTTTGCCGCTTTGAAACAGTTATTTGGGACCAAACTAAAATTTAAGGATGTGGAGGCACTCGAAATTTCCCTTAAATTCAAAATGGGCGGCCATTTTCAAAACGATGTCCTCGGATACAAAAACTCTTTTGATTTTGTCTAATAAATCATTTTTGGGTATCGTTTTGGGTATATTTCCGACTCGAATAACTCGAAAATAATGTCAAAAAAAAAATCTGGGTAAAATTCTAGAAGTTTAACATGTATTTAGTAGTTATTTTCAAAAAAATCTTCTTAGATTGGGTAGACGTAGAAAATCCTTTACCCTACCCTGTAATTGCTTCCAGCATTAAATTATTATGATTATAATGTTAATTTAAAACCAAAATTCATTTTTTTACTTATTGTCCAGTCATTGCTGCGGCAACCAGAGGTGTTCAACAGGTGTTTAATGATTATTGTGCTGTTTAAATATGCTGCTCTTTTTTAGCTCGGTTTGGCACTTGGCTCAGTTGAAGCTGGTACCCAAAAGTTTTTTTTTAAAATGTGGAGGCAATAAAATTCCTTTCGAATCCAAGATGGCGGGGGGTTTTTGAATGTTGACCTTAGTAACAAAATTCTTGCAGTTTTTCAAATTCATCTGTGTTTGGGAGTCATTTTCGTATGTAAGTGACTCTCAGAATACAAATATTCTACAATTTAAAGAAAAATAACAAAAATTGAGAAACTGAATTTTTTGTAGAATTTAAACTCAATACTGGGGGTTTACTTGGCCTGTGTTTACTTTGTGACGTTGTTAAGAGGAGTCGCTGAGGCTGGCTCGGAGACGAGTCCTCAAAACCTCATTTTCTGTTTTTCTTTCTTTCGGGTAAACGGTTAATAACGTCGATATAATATTTCCCCCAGAACTTTTATAAAGAATCCATCTATAAGATCCATTACGCGTACTCCTTAATAATTCATTAATTTTGAATTCACAAATCGTAAAATCTCCTTAATTTACTCAATTTTGGTGAATTTTGGGGAATTTATTACAAGGTACAGATTATTTTAACGCATATTTGAATACTGGATATCAACGTTAAAACAATGTGAACTAGCAGGTTAATTTGGTTTCATCGTAATATAAACGGTTTGGTGATAATTATTTCTAGAATTGAAATCCATGTTATGGATTTCCCATTTTTTTCGCGTTTTGGACTTATGTCTCGAAATTGACCTTTTTGGCTCTTTACTTGCTACTAATTTTGTATATCTACATAAACGTACTTCTTTAACGTGCATGCAAAATTTTGGTAATGTATTACCAACCTTTTAGCATAAATCATAAACACCTGCAGGGGCGCCAACTTTTCGAACGACTGTGGGTGCTAAAAACATAGACAAACTAAAATGGGGTGAGCAGTGGCGATTCTGGAGTAGTTTGACTGGTGAGGTGAAATTAATATCCCGGAGGTAGTATATGGGGACTACACGGGGGCTTCCCCCCAACAATAGTCGAAAATTGTGAAAATCAGGTTTTAGAGTGCGTTTGGTGCGTTTTAGAAAAAAAGTTGTGGGCTGAATGCAATACCAAAATAATGTAGTTTTTGTGCAGTCAAAACTGGAAACCCACCAAATAGAGCGAGTCACTGAGGTGATAGATTATATTACATCCCCGCTAGTGGTTGGCACTGGGGGCTTTGCGGTAGTTTTCGAATCAGCCCTACTTACAAATTATTGTTTTCATTGAAAAAATAAAAACTTGCATTATACCATTCAATTCCGTATGTGTGTGGATGCGCAGAAGAACTGCCGTTTGTGACTGATGATGATTTGTGATGATTTGTGTGGGTGCACAGCTCCTACTAAATCTATCTCGTGGGTGCTTTGGCTCTCCTGCACCCCGGAGCTGGCGCCTATGAACACCTGAGTGAGCGCTTTTGGGTTGGGCCATGCAAGCTCAGCAAAGTTTAGTCAATGGCAACTTAAAAATGGTAGCTGTAACCTGTTCAAAGAATCTCTCAAATTTCATAGTTTTCCCTTTGGGTTTCTTGTTTTGATCACACACATTACTCTCACTGATTGACAATTTATTTAAAAGACCTTGAAGAGCTCTCAACACAGCTCTCAGCGTTCACCGTGAGTTCTGTAGTAGAAACCCATATACTCTACAAGACTCCCAGACCATTCTCTGCCCTTTCCTTAGATAAAAGCACACGAACAATAATGCTCTTATTAAGGGTGACCGACCGTGGTGTAGAGGCCTAACAGAAGATCCAGTGTCTCTTTTTGGAGGTGGGCAGTAAGTTGCAGGTCCTAAGTCTGCAGGTTACACAGTGAATTTATTCCCGCAACAGATGAAACCCCAAGTATTCTTCGACAACATGAGCAATACTCAGCATACCAGACTATGTTAAGGGAAGACACTTGCGCTCAGATTTCAGATTTTAGATTTCAGATTCAGATTTAGCACGCTTTATTCAACTTCATTGATACAGATAATATATAACATAGAAACAAACATTGATTTACATAATATGAAGGGGAATGCCCACATGAGAGAGGCTTGTGTGTGGGGGCATAATATTTTGTGGCAATTCGGTTTAGATGGCCGATGACGTGATCTTGGTATGTATAACCTAATTATGTAGTATTCAATCAAAATATATAAATGTATGTGTATAAATAAAGTATATAATGTATAAAATATATACAAATGTACACTACAGTGGGTATTATGTAAACTAGGTACTTAAATTTATAAAGTGGATTCTTTGTGTTACATTTTAACAATATTATTATTATTTATTCATAGCAGTTGTCGACTCAAAGACAGTTTTCTAGAATTTGGTAAAACGTTCTTGGAATTAAGCGAAGATCTTATAGTAATTGACAGCCGGTGTTAGTGAGCAAGGAAGGTGTTGACCATTAAACTCTCTTGTAGATGATGGCATCAATCTGTATAAGGTGGGAAAGGAGGTACTATATAGTTGATAACTTAATAACTACTTTTCAACCCTTAAAGACAGTGAACAAAAAGATCTTCACGGCTAAACTAAAAATTACGTCGGCAGGGAACAAGAATAAGAAGTGTGATGACTGATGAGCAGCTTTTCTCTAAAATATTTATTGTAAGTCAGCACAGGGAAATTGAATTAGATGACTTTTTCCGCACAAATCAGGCTTGTCCCCCTTCGATTTCAGCAAATGGTGACTGCGCATAGGGAACCAAAGGCAAACTGACCATTATGACTCAGATATTTTCACACATTCACTGATTGTAACAGTGTCGCTTTTAATTTCAAAGGCAAGCGGTCTGCCAAGAGGCAATGTGTGAACTTAGTGAAGACGCGGCATAGAAGTAATAATTGCTTTAAACAGAAAATCTTAAATACCTATATTCTTTACTAAATACCTATCAATTAGTCGATTTGTGATAAAAGCCGTAGTGAATTTGTAAACTGTACGTATCATTATATTTTGAGGTCAATTCGTGTTCTCTGGCTCAAATTCATATGGACTTGACACCAAAAATATATTATTAGTCGTTTTGAGCAAAATTTTGAGTTCAAAGGTCATTTCCAAAATTGCCGCCATCTTGGATTCGAAGGAATTTAAATGCCTCCACATCTTAAAAAAATCTTTTGGGGACTAGCTTCAACTGAGCCAAGTGCCAAAACCCCGTTAAAAAAGGGGACATATTAATCAGCACAAAATCATTAACCACCTGTTGAGCACCTCTGTTGCCGCAGCAATGACTGGCCAAAAGTAAAAAATGAATTTTGGTTTTAAATTAAACATTTAAATCATAATAATTTTATGTTAGAAGCATTTACAAGGGTAGGTAAAGAGTTTCTATTCGGACCCAAACTATGAAGATTTTCTTGAAAATACTACTAAACATATGTTAAACTTCTAGAATTTCAACTGGATTTTTATTTTAACATTATTTTTGTGCTATTCGAGTCGGAAAAATACGAAAACGATACCAACATGATTTATTAGACACATCAAAAGAAATTTTTTTATCTGAAAACATCGGTTTTGAAAAATGGCCGCCATTTTGAATTTTAAAAGGGGAAATTTTGGTGCCCCCACATCCTTAAAAATTACTTTTGGTTCCACCTACAACTGTGCAAAGTGGCAAACCGTGTTCAAAAAAATGCAGTATTATTTTGCGTACCGCTACCACTATAGGCGGGTTGCTGTATAGTTTTTTAACAACATCCGATCGTTGGTTATAAAAATTTTAAAAAAAATGATCCGATCGTTATGAAATTTTGCAGGGTCAATAAGTACAACATTCTCTCCTATTTTATAAATTTTCAGCTTCATCGTCAAACCATAAAGACTATTGGTATGTAACAATATGGGAATGTCGTACTTGGGTCGTTGTTGCACGTACCGGTGCTCCTCAACAACGCGACGGGACTTTTGCGTTTTTTCCTAGTATCATTATTTATTATCATGTTTCATCAGTGGTATAACAGTGTGGATCGTTGGTCTTGTAGTTAGCGTCTTTTCTTATAATGCAGAAGGTCGAAGAAGGGTTCGATTCCCGCTAAGACAGAAGTTTTTTAACTTCTCATTTGGACTTTTGTCCATCAGTTCTTTTCTTAGGAATTTGTAAACGGTGACTTCAAAGCCGTCCTAGCAACGAGGCTCATAATAAATTCTAAGTTTCTTCCGAATAAGCCTTGTTGATTCTGGCGCTGTTTGCGTGTGGAATCGTGTCCAGCTTGATTGATCGGTGTTTCCTACTTAAATACACCGGTTTCTAGTTGGTCATTGTTCGCTCGTCGATGTTGTCGGCTTCTACAGGGTTGGTTTGGGTTTGGGCTTTAATTGAATGTTTCCCACTGAAAATCAGTTATGTGACTGAGTCTGTAGATACTAAATACGACTTTTTAAAATCTTTAAATTTGGTACTTGTTCATTATAGGGACCCCCGCGAAAAGGAAAGTAGGTTTATTGGTTTGGGGGGGGGGGGGCGAAGCGCGGTGGAAGCATGAAGTGCGTTGCTTTTTGTCAGCTGCTGCCCCCACTACACTTCGCGCACGCCCCCCCCCCCCCCCAAACCCCAAAACCTGCTTTTTACTTTACGGGGTCCCGTCCCGTTAATGAACAAGTACCCATTATTTTAGTTGGTTGAAAAAACGATAGCGTTCAATACAAATTCTAATTTGTTTTGTTCTGTTCATTATACTAAGCATACCAAACTTATAAAAGATCATCCGAGCATCACACATATATATTAAAATGTGTGAATATTTTAAAGAAAGGCCTTTCCAATGATTCATCCAGCATGCCCAAATATAAACAATCAGTACATGAACTCGCCTCGTGACTGTGGCCTATACAAGGTCTGAACTTCAATGTTGCTTTAGCTGAACCAAACTCATTATACAACAAAGTGATTTCGTATCAAAAAAACGTATATTTATAAAATAACTATAAACTAAATTAAGGTTGCTGCCTTCAATTTGTATAAATTACCTGATCGATAATGTAATAATACTAAATATTGCACCCAACTTGAATTTCTTGAGAATTAAGTTGATACATCTTCTTTAATATGACAATGAGGCTTGGTGTGTATTAGAAAGTTATTTGTAAGCTTGACAAAATATCGTGTACGCTTGTTTTTTTGTAACTCTGCTATAAAAACAATATATAAATAATAACATACATTTTTATTAACCAGGTTGCAAATTGGTCTATAGCCAATTTTAGTCACATTTTATAAAACTTATGATTATTACGTAAGAATAAAATATAACGACTTCCATAAACTGGTCCTAGAAAACACATGTAACAAAGTTTGTATGGTATTCATTAATTTAACGTCTTTCTTATTCAGTCATAAAAACTGATTTCCAGGAGGACAACAATACAATGTTAAATTATCTACGCACCTGGTTTACTGGACACGCCTGACTCTTGTCAAGGCTATTCTGTCGTGTACAATGTTCTAAAATATTTAACACAATGGGGGTTCTTTTAGTTGTCATTATATTTTATCCAATTTGTTTTGGGCCACCCAGGGAAAAAATCGAAGCAAGAAATCCCATTTTATTTCATTAGTAAGCTAAAAAACCACTGATTTTTCACACAAAAAACCCATCTACGTAGAACGCGTGGTAGGTGTTGCAAGTACACATTATATTGTTGAAGATGTACTATTTCCGTGGTCAGATTAGAAAAAAATATGATTTTTTTAAAAATTCATATATTGCCTCACTGTTTTTAATTAGTTTCATATTTAAGAATGTTGATTAACAGATTTAAACAGCAAATGTTTTTTAGGATACATTTTGATCAGGCTTCAGTAAAATCCTCTCAAAGGGAAGACTAAAAATAATAGCTCGGTGTTTTCGTAATATAGTCGTTACCTTAAAAAAAATATCACCGTGGTTTATACCAACTCTACATGTTAATTGACTATTAATAATAAATAATTTCCAATTGATATCAACTAATATTTTGAACATTTAATTGATTTATTTGATTAAATTGATTTTATTTATTTATTTAACGTCTTTCATATTCAGTTAAAAAAACTGTTTTACAAAGGAGGACAACTAAATAAATCTAATTACATAGATGCAGACACAACAATGAACCACATTTAAGTAAATATTTAAAATAGTAATATTACAACAATGCATTAAAAACTCAACAAATTTTATAACAAATAAAAAGATATTAAATGTAATTTATGAATGAATCAAATATAAAAAGGGGTGGGGAATGAAAAAAACAACAACAAAATAAGCAAATTAACAAAAAAATTAACAGTTGACATTGTTGCTAATTACAGATATAACCAAAATTTCCAACAAATTAATATAATTGAATAAATTTTCATCGTCTCATCTCAATTGATATAATTTGAAAATCAAGTGATCTCAATAATAATTTAATAATTGATGATTCTTAAATATATGTTTATTGTTCATCACCATATAATTATTTGTTTATTTGTAGGTATATTAATGAAATTTTAATTTTTAATTTATTTACATATTATATTAGGATTGCCTATGTAAAATGGTACTTGTGCTGTACTAGACTTTTATATATGTTTCAGTTGGTATATAATTACTAGACAATTTACATTTTTACTAGCGAATGTAAAGTAAATACTCAATATTCTACAAAGGTCTGCGCTTTCTCTTTCCCGCGTCTTTCTATGTGAGGAGATGTTACGTCACAGCCCTATAAAGTGTTGTTGTGAATGAAATCCACCACGGTCTTCTAGATCACAGAGTAGAGTTCACTGCACCAGCTCGCGTAAACATGTTTGCTGACAGCTGATGTGGGATATGGGATAGAAATAACAACTTATTTTTTTTTAACAAAGCTCTGCCTTTACATTAAGGTTGCCTTAAAGACACGAATAACAAAAAATTTAAATTTAAATTTACTTTTATAAAAATTACTTTTAAAAATAAGTAAAATTTGTTACAGACGGGAAAAAATGAAATGAAGTGAAAAATGAAGTGAGAAGTATGATTTGTGAAGTAAAAAAATAAAAATATGATTTATACTTGTTATTTTTCTGGCTTTGGCCATAAAATTTTCAAAATATCAAAATCATCCCTTTTAAAGAAGGGAGCCCCAAAGTCTAAAAAACTCGCTTTTAAAGCGAAAAACGTTTGCAAAATTTAACAAAAAAAATGGGGTACTTTCCCCTCTTGCCCCCTATTAAGAGCCCGTAACCTAAATTTCCCCTTTTATATTTTGGTGGAAAATGGGGGAGGAGCCTCGTAGATTCTTTCTTTCTCGATCCCCCTTCTCCGCATGCCCAGATCCCCTTCAAACATTCCGGCGCTCGGCGGGGACTGCACCACGGTGTTTCACATTTTCAACAGTTGTCCGGAAGAGAAAATAATAAGGCTCTGCAGAACACTTTAAAATTGGATTTAAAAAAATTTTTTTTAAGCAAAATATTTTACAATTTATGAATTGTTAGGCTATTCCAGGCCTCGTACCGTATTTTTAAAAATCAAGAAAAAGTTTAAAAGTTAGTTGAATGATAGAGGAACTTGAATTAAAAAAAATAGGGAAAAAATATTTTTGATGGGACAAAAGCTCCATTTTGGCCAATATAATATGCAAATGTTGGGTCAATAAAAAAATGCTATTTTTACCAAAAACTATTTTATTTTTATTTATGTACATATTATTTTTTTTTTGTTACCCACATTCAAAATTTTGAGAGAAAAAAATAGACTAATCATAATAAAAAAATGGGGGTTTTAGGGGTGAAAGGAAAAAAATTTTATAAAATTTTCCAAAAAAGTATTTATTTATTTTTTTTAAGTTAAAGGTAAAAAATGAAAAAGTGGGGGTCTGGTTGGGCCGCTTTTCTTTTGAGCCTGAATGTGCGCATTGACCCCACAAATTTTTCGACTATAAAACTTGAAAATAGTACAACAGGTTAATTTATATTAAATTTTAATTTTTTGGACTACCTATTTTAATTAATACTTCTAAATTCATCGTTTCTATATTAATAAATTTTGGGTGAGCGTAGCGAGCGTAAACGAGTGGGGCGAAGACTTAATTAAGGGCCCCCCCAAATATTTAGCTCGGCGTGTTTTTTTTTTTTTTTTTTTTTTTTTTTTTTTTTTTGTTTTTTTTTCCGCTGTTTGTTCGCTCGTTTCGGGCAAACGATATGCGATTTGATGAAATTGGGGGGGCCCTTCGTTTTCTCTGAACTTAAGGGGTATTGTTTTTGGGTACAATCGAAAAAATTTTTCTCTAATATCGTATTTTTCGATTTTTTTTCGTTTTTTTAGTGCAAATTTTTTTCGTGACATTTGGTCGATTCTGCCCAAAAAGGGGTTGAGCTAAAAACGTTCATATTTCACAGGACATTAAGGTATGGTGATGTAGTACCTTTTAAAAAAAATTGAAAAAATTACCCCAATTCATAGAAATAAAGGTTTTAATAAAGTTTTTCAATTTTTTAAGCGATATTTTGCCATTCGGGGCCGATTCGACCAAACGGGTGGGGGTACAACGTTCAATTTCACTGGCATTAAGGTTATGGTGATGTTGACCTTTTGAAGAAAAAGTTGAAAAAATTAGCGAATCCCCAAAAAATAAAGGTTTTATAGAGTTTTTTGAGGTTTTTAATACCAAATTACGTAACAAAAGAAACTTGACAACAACCCTAAAGCATTCAAAAAGCCTTGCAAAGGAAAAGCGCAAAAAAACGCAAAAAAAGCAAAAAAAAAAATTTCAAAAAAGCTCATTTTATCCGCGGCGGGACTTTTGCGTTTTCCCAAATATAAAAACGCAAAGTCCAAATAATAAAAATTTAATAGACTGTTTCGTACTAAAAGCGAGTAGGTATTGTAGGTAAATGGATATAAATAATCCTAAACATACAAACAACAAATTGGAGCACATAATCCAATCTTTAACAGTTCATAAAAAATTATTATTGTAAATACTTTATTACGAAACAACAACGAACAAAATTATAAAAGAAAATATCTATTTAATATTGTTTTTATAAATTATATTATAAACAAAATATATTTTTTAATATTGTATCGTGTAGTTATATTTTTAATGAAGATTTTTTTTTTGTTAAAAAATGTAAGCGAATTATTTAAATTTTGTTTCGCATATTTGATTGTGCGACATTCGGGCCTATTTTTTGTTTATATTTATTTGCTTTTTCCACTTTTTTTTACGAAATGGACGCCCTGTACTTGCCCTTTGACACCTGTGGCTTGACCTTCGCTTCGGCATTAGTTTTTTTTTAAGTTATTGCAATACGTAAAAAAAGTTTGACCCAGCGGCTGTGAACTAGTTTAAATTTTACTTTTTTTATTTTACTAAAATATTTTACAACAGTCGCTGTCCTTAGATTTGTATAATTGATTTTTTTTCCCTTTTTACAACTCTTCATCATTACTATTTGAAAAATATTTTTTACTAGACAAATTATTTTTGCCAAAAGTTATTACTTTACTCTGACCAGCCAAAGGGATCAAAAATTGTAACAGATTTTTTGTTATTAATGCGGGAAGAGAAAATAAATTTGAATGTTTAAATTTTGGAAGAATATAATAAGAAAAAAATCAGTTTTATAATTAAATAGGAACGGCGTTAGGTATAGAACATTGCGTTAAATAAAAAAATAAAAAAAAATAAAAAAAATAAAATAAAATTTAAATTAAATTTTACAAAAAAACAAATGAGTTTATTAAATAATTCGACTTTACCTGAAAAACCGATGTTTTTCGGGACCCCGCTCCAACACACGAGTTTGGAGGGCAGGCCAGCAGCTAGGGGCCTGTGCAAAAGTTAAGGTTTAAAAAATCTTAGGGGGAACCTCTCTAAACTTTGTAAAATCATTTATTTTTTTTTATTATTCCAGAGCACTTTTACTGATATTTAATTCAAAAAAAAAATGGTTTTAATTGGTTGGATAAAAGATGAACTTAATAAAAAAGAAGAAGAAATCCCCCTTTTTTTTTGGACGGGAAAAAGCTTCATTTTGGCCATTATATGAAAATTTTTGGCAAAAATAAAACCACAGTTCGGGTGCAATACTTAATTTAAGCTTGTTTTTTTTTTATACCCCTTTTGTCTCTGCTTGGTAAAAAGGGAAAAAATAATTTTCTAAAATAACTTTTGATGTACGATTTATTTGGTACATGGCACCATAAGAGTTTTAAAACCGGATGACGAAAAAAACGTACTCAAACGTTTTTAAAAAATAATTTCCCTTGTACCATGCATAGACAAAGGTTGCTGAAAAAATAAAAGTTTAAAAATTAAAGTATTACACCTGAACCGTTTTTCTTACTGCCCCAAAATTGCTTAATAAAAAATGGGGGCTTTTCCCAAATCCAAAAAAAGTTATTTTTTTTCTTTTTTTTTATTAAAGTCATCTTTCACCCAAACCCAAATTTTAAGCCTTTTCCCCTTTGATTTTTCAAAAAATCGGTAAAGTGCTCGGGACTGGAATATTAAAATACCCTTTCCCAAGCTCTTTTTAAAAACCTTTCAAGTTATAATATGTTCAAATCTTGTCGGGGAAATTTTAATTTTTCCCCATAGTGTTCCCTCGTGACTTGGGAAAAACCTTATTTTTGTTGAAGCGGTCATTTCGAAAAAAAATCCTTTTTTTTCAAAAAATCCCCGCAAAGGGAAACACATCAGATAAATAGATGTGACCCTCTTAGGGGGCCAAAAAATTTAAAAAGATTTTGGATGGGAATGTCTGTCAGAAAATTCCCGTAAATAGCCCCCCCCCCACCCCCCCTTCTTTTTACCCACAAATTTCTAAAAAGTTTAATATAATTAGTGTTTTTTAAACCCCAAAAATTAGTACATTTCTTTCTGATTAATTTGAATTTAAAGGGGGGGAAGTAAATTGCCTCTTCCCCCTTCCCCCCCCCCCCCACGTAAGCCCCCCCCGCCAAATTTCTGTGGCTTGAAAACCTCTAAAGTTTTGTCAGTTTCCCTGTGATTTTACTTGATGTTATTTTAAATTAAACACTCCTGCGCATAAACCACATCACTATCGTGTCAATCGTCGCTGAAGAAAACTGTAACACTAATGATTATTTAAAGGGCAAAAAAACCCCAAAAATTATTTTTACCACGTGATCTTTAGCAAAATATACATTTAAAATGCCGTTTAAAAATTATATCTTGGACTGTGATTTAACACGATTTTTTTAAAATTTTTTTGATCCAGAAATTGGCGAAAATTGGTTTTTTTGGAAAAATTTCCAAAATGGGCTTTCCCTGCTTTTTTTTGGTCCCAAAGTATAAGCATAGTCCAATCTAAATGCCCCTTCATAATATGTGTCTTAAAACTGTGCCCCAAAAATACCCTCAAACAGAAAAATATGCATTCCAAAATCACACCCCATCTTTGGGAACAGCTATTTTGACCGAACTACTTCCCAAATTACAAAAAAAAAATTTGAGAATTTTCAAAAAGGCGCGAGTACGCAATAATGGGCCATATTTTTTTATCAAAATCCTCCAAGGTCACGGGGGTAAAGATCGTCCCCATGTTTTTCTTTTGGGGATTTTTTCCGTGGGACCTAGCTCGAAAAATGTATGTTTGACAATTTTTTGGGGGGGCTGGTGGCCCCAATAATTTTTCTGTTTAATTTCTAAAATTTTTACTAGTTAGCCTGAATGAAATATATTTTTTTAGTTTGCGGTTAATACCCCTTTAACAGGCAGTTTGAAAACAGCATTATGTAGTAAACACACTCCAAATCTTGTAATTTTATATACTCGAAAACATTGAGATCTAAAAAAAAGGCCTAGTACTTTGGGGCACTAGAAAAACACTAACTCCCTTCCCCTCAGAATACATTCTTTTGGCTTTGTTTTGTTTTGGGCCCCAATTTAATGTTATTATTTTCTAAATTTAGAAAAATTAGTAAAGTCCTTTTATTAAATTAATTTTTTAAAAAAAAAAAAGACAGCCAAATTGAAAAAAAAAGATTTTAAAGTTGTCCCGCTAGAAAAAGGGGGGGGGAATCACGAGGGAATTTTAATGTTTTTTTTGAAAAAATACGCGAAAATTTAAAGGGTAAAAATTAGCATCTTGATCGCAATGCTGTAAAGTGTGTAAAATTTTTGTTTTTAAAAGGGGTTCCATTTCTCAAAATTGTTATAATAATAATAATATGAGAGTTGTAGGCTTTCCGACCCCTAGTGTCTTTTGTTGATCCCTGGCTGTTTTGTCGTGCGAGATAGGCATGCTCGACGTTTTGCCACCCATGTTGGTGGCTTCTTAAGAAAGATGGGGTGAAGATGAAAACAGGGGTATAATAAATCCTGCTGGTAGTGAAAAACAGGGGGGGGACAGGGCCCTAACCAAAGGGAAAGCTCCTTGTCTCTCATTGGGGTAGGCTCAGGTCCCACCAGTCTTGTCAATAACAACCCATGGCTAGGCCAACATGCTATTTTTTTTTTTTTTTTTTCCCCTTTGCACGGGTTTTCAAGGCTTCTTTCAGTTTTTAGGGGGTCCAATCCCTCAGATAGTATCCTTGATTTTTGTAGTAACTGTTTCCATTTGTATGTTGCTATTGCATTTTCTGTGTTTACAATTGTTGTTGTTGTTGTTAAAAATGGTGATTCATCTGGATATTATTATTTATTTCCCCCTCTGTGTCTATCCTTTCTTCCCTCATGCTATTTCATACACCCCCCCCACTTCAACCTGGTTTACAGCACGGCTAAGTGGAAAAATGCTATCTCATTTAAATTTTTCTTTTGGGTTTACGAATTTCAATCGCTCCCGGAACAAACGATTCCCAACCAGTTATCTGCTTGCTAGGACCTTTTTTTTATCAAACTGTAAAAAACTGGTGGTCATTTTTTTTAAGCTGGGCTGCTAGCCGAGAGTCCCTTGTGCGTTTTACATCAATCCCCTCTTCTCTGGTTAAACCTTCGCCCCATAACCAGTCGCACATGGCCTCGGTTTTTTTGTCCTTGTAGAAATCTTGCGACCGTCTCACTATAACCTCCCACGCACACGTAATTCTATATTACCCCTATCTAAAGGGCGGATCCTTTCACCGACTTTTGAGAGAGTTTATCTTCTTTTCAGTATTAAAAAAGGTTTTATGGAGGTTTTTCTTTTTAAAACTTACTTATTTCATCAGTTGTTTTATAGCATGTTTCCCGCCATAGGTTAGTTATTTACAAGGGGCTGATAGGAA
>JAMZAV010009281.1:0-25072 GCA_024449915.1 Sweltsa coloradensis | reverse complement strand
TTCAGAAATTTCGAAGGCCTCCATAAAATTTCATCGCAATTGGAGTATCGGTTTAGCCAGAATCGTGTTAATAAACACACAATAATACAAACAGAAAAAAAAGAAAAAAAAAAAAACATTCCGGATTTTTTTCTCCAGTGTAGTGAAATGGAATCTTCGCTTCGCTCATCCAATAAAGACTTGTTTCTGAATGCGTCAATAGATTTCTGTTTTTATTTCGATAACTTTTTATTAAAAAAAGTTTGAGCTGAAAGCTGAAATTTGCACCAAAAATTTTAGCGGGAAAAACGGGAGCATACGTCATAATCCAGTATGGCCATTCAACCAATCATGTAATGAATAATCACAAAGTAAAAAAAGTGACAACAATCGTTGTCATAGCAACACAAGCTGTTTAGCGACCATGCAGTAAATTTAGATGTGTTATCTAGAAGGCCGTTGTTAATTTAATTATTAATAATAATACATTATGGATTTACAAGGCGGTTACTATTATAAGCCCATGCATAAACCATGTGGCGACCAAAGAACTTAGATAAAAGAACCTAGTAGATAGGTTTTCTTTTTCTTATCTGAATTCTTGGCGACGACCTGGATAGTGACGTGACATGCTGTTTGAAATAATAAGCGGAAAATAATAAACGTACAACTTTGTACCTGAATAAAATTGAAATGGTTTGCTTTGGATTGCGGCAGCGGTGTTGTTATAAGTGGTTTTCTATTCATTCTATACACCCAAGTCAATATTTGTACTTGGTGTATGTTCCCTATTCATGGACGGTAGACTTACGTAACTCCAAGAATAACTCATTGTGAGCAAAAAATAAAACTAGATAACGACAAACAATCAAAAGGTTAATGACTCTCAGGTTGTGATGACACAACGTGGCTTACCGGCATCTGCAAGTATAATTAGCGGAACCCTGTTGGCCATTTTATCCTCTTCTATGAGTCTCTCCAACGCTGCCACATCTATCTTCTGCTGGGAGCCAAACATGGTATTGCAGGGCACAGGACGGACGCAGAACATGGGCAGTCCCAGCTGTAGGATGTAACACAACGATGTGGGTTAGGTTGTCAAGATAAAAACTACGGAGATTAATGCTATAGATCTACCAACACCACAAAAACCCTGGCCAAAACAGATGGGTCCAAGTTGTCTTGAATGCAGGCGATGAGAGCATACGGGCGAATGGTCGGCGGAGGAAAATGAAGGTGTGGGACGGCAAGCTCATATCGCTCCTGCCGTAAGCCATAAGGAGATGAGTTTTTCATGGCTGCCGGCGAGAACTGAGCCGTACGGCGCCCGTATCTACGGCACACACCTAAAACAGAGAATGAACTTGGCCCGGAGGCGCGCGCACGTGGTCACAGTGGTCTTGGTAGATCTATAGTACCCTGTGAAAACTATTAGATTTCAAAAGGGAATGTTAATCTAGGGGTGATGATTGATGATGATTTTTGTTCCTTTACCTACGTTTCATATTAATGAACTAAGGCTATTCGAGATGATGAGTGGTGAAAGATGACGATGAAGGACGATTACAATAAACTCATGCCTTACGCGGGATTCGAATCCACATCCTCAGAAGAACCACGCTTTGGACCAGCGCCCTAATCGTATGTGCCACCGCGGGCGGCTAGGGGTTGACAATTTACGCCTAATCGTTCTGGTTAGAGAAAATCACAGTGCTCATGGGAAAAGCAGTGATTTGAGAATTTTAACATAGTCTGAAAGGGCAGCTGAACAGAGAATTATGAATGGCTGCTAGTTAGTGCATTATAGATCTGATAAACTTAAGAAGTCTTTAAGTTACGGTACCTTCTCTGTGGTTTAGTTGGCTAAGGGGCCTATCTGGCGTAGGAGACCTGGATTCCAATCCCGGTCGGGAAGAATTTTTTTATTTCTGGATTGTATTAAACCAATACCACCTACCGGAGTGTACCGACCAACCAAATCGAGAAATAAGATAACACCTGCCTGTTAATATTTCCTACAGTATGCTAGCCTTGTCCACACAAGACAATGTCCATCACCTCCTACACTAGTTGTAAAGTAGTGACCGACAAGCACAAACCTGCCTACAGATGTGTTGCACGACTCCTAGCGGTGACGCAACGCTGCTGTAGATGATCGGGGGCCGAGCGGTCAACGCATCGAACCCGTCTTCCAGATACTTGGGGTACTTGTAGTGTAGCATCATACGAGTGAGACGGACGATCCCCTCCAGCATGTCGTCGTGGTAGAACGCACCACTCTCGTAGAACCTGGACACAAAACCACCCACACGTGTAGGACTACATGTCTTACGTTGCATTGAGAGAACAGAGCAATGATTTAAATTGCAGGTGGACATGAAATAAGAGTAGGCCTAGGCCTAACTTCAGCTATGAAATTTTTAATTTTTTGCCATTTTATTTCATATTTAAGACAAACCAAAGTTTGTGTAGCAAAGTGAAACTACCTAACATTTTAAAGGGAAGCTGCCACTCTTCTGTAGCTTTCACTGATTAAATGTTTAAGTTTGTGTCCCTAGTTCTATGCTAGTCTACCTGAACAGATGACTCAGCCATCTCGTTGTGTCGGCAGAGACTCTAGAATGTAAATGTTGTAGATGTGAGCGTTCCAGGCCGCTGGCATAGGCGGCGATACTGTGCGATAAGACCGCCACCCTCGATATCGAGTCCAACTGCGGCAGAACCGCGAGGTTCGGTAGATTCTCCTCGTCGGGCGTGCTCTCCGTACTGCCGAAGTCTTCGTGCACGACGATGTCTTCCAACATCGAGACGATCTCCTCGGAAGACTTGCTCGGCATGGGCAGGACGCCGTGGCAGTGTTTCCAAGACTGGCCACTGCCGGGGTATGGTTCGGAAACATTCTGCGCGCGCTCGCTGGCTTCCTCAAACCGTTCTATGACTTGCGACGCTTGGAACTCAATCTCTTCGATTGTCGACCGCCGGGCGGGCAGGACGGTGCCCACTGTCTGAAAATTGTTAACATTTTATTCTATTAAAGACTTCGGGGTAAAAATACCTGGCTGTGACTGACATATTCTAGCCTAGCAGAAGCAAATAATAAATGGAATTGTAAGCCAGTTGGCAACTAAAATCATGATTGCATTGCAGTGGCAAAATAAGGACTATTTGTGACAGATAATTGGATGAGCGTAGCAAAGATTCCATTTCACTACACTGGAGAAAAAAATCCGGAATGTTTTTTTTTTCTTTTTTTTCTTTCTTTCTGTATTTTTGGCTGTTTGTTAACACGATTCCGGCTAAACCGATACTCCTATTGCGATGAAATTTTATGGGGGCCTTCGAAATCTCTGAACTTAGAACTGCCACGTTTTTGAGCGCAATCGAATTTTACGATTTTTTTCGATTTTTAAAAAATTTCTTCGACTTATAACATCTACATGCTTAATCCGATTTTAATGATTTTTTTACAGAACCTTAATTTTATGAATTAAGATATTCGTGTGAAATTTGAGAACAATCGAAAAATTATTTCTCATGAAAATCGAAATTTTACGTTTTTTTTCTTTTTTTTAACAATTCTTTCACTTATAACACCTACATGCTTTATCCTATTGTAATGATTTTTTTACAGAACCTTAATTTTATGAATTATTATATTCGTGTAAAATTTGAGCGCAATCGAATAATTATTTGTTATGAAAATAGCAATTTTACGATTTTTTTCTTTTTTTAAAATTACGATTAAGAAAAAATAAAAAATAAAGTTAATTTTTTATTTAATTTAATTAAATTTAAAAAAAATCAACTTAGTAATAATTTTTTCACAAAACAACAGAAAATCTGCATAACACATGGCAGGTCAATGCACCAATTACGCTCATCCAACAACGCGGCGGGACTTAAGCGTTTTCCTAGTAAATATCAATATTCAATAGGGTAGGCCAAGGTAACAATGTAGATAATAGGTAAATTTTATATCTTAAACTGGAAATACAGGAAGACCCTGGTAGATACAAAAATTGTAACACACACAACCCACTATTAGCTTTTTTCATTATCTATCACCAAAATGGTAACGTCATTTTCGAACCAATATTATCGATAATATTGATTGATATCACCAACAAAGCCTGGCTACGTGTAAGTTCTTTTTCTGGAACTTTAATGGGAACTCATTACTTTTCTTCATCAGGAACATGTAGAAAAGTTACTATTTTGTGGGAACTTGGAACAAATTTAACGTTCCTTTATATATGTTCCTTTCACCATCGTAATCCTGTTGAATTCTGGTAGGGCCTAGCAACCTAATATCGTAAACACAAGTATAAAACAGAAAACATATCTTGGGACTTCCTGTGTGTTGTCCCGTGTGTTCTTTGGGGAAAATTTCAGCAGTTATTTTCTAGGTATGTAGACATTTCACTTTTCTAAATAATTTTTAAGAAAGATTTAAATAAACTCCTATCACATTTTAAATCAATTATTATTTCAAAAGAAACGTGAAAGGAACTCATGTCAAGTTCCTTTTGAGAAATGTCAGAGTTCCTTTTTTTTTAAAAGGAATGGGAACTTGGATCAGTTCCTTTTTAGCAGAAGTAGGTAACTCAACTTTTACAAGTTCCTTTTTTAGAAGAATTTGACCAAGACTGCTGTTACATGTATTGACAATCCAGTATCCATAGGCTACCTACTAGCAACTGATGTCACAGCTCGGCGTCAAGTGACCGCAAATCGTACTGAAGGACAAGCATCCTCATTTCGCAAGTTGACGCACGGCGCAACAAAATCACGCTCTATCTTTTATTCTATTCAGTATTTGGACAAAAGTTAAGAGCAATAATATTTAGCAAACATATTATTCCTTCCAATCTCAATTATTTCCTATTTTTTACACAGCCGTTACCTTGTTGTAACAATGTACGCATTATATATGACACAATTATCAACGACTATAAGTTATCTCAACTTCAATTGAGAAAAAGGCTACTGATCGAATTTCGACAAGAATTCTTTCTAAATATGCATCCTGCTATTTTAACAAGCTAAATAAACGAACTTTTTAGATAGAAATAGCACTGAACGAAAATTTACAGCATAGCGAGCGTGCAGTTTTTTACGGCTTATCCGCACGTCCAAAGTGCGAATTTTAAATGAAAACACATAGGCCTACCTTGCATACTAGAGTAGGCCTACCCTATGCTTTAAATTTTCCTTCAGTGCACTTTCTACCTAGAAAGTTAATTTTTTTAAATATTTTATTTATTTTATTTTTAATCATATTTAGAGTCTACCCACTGAGTCATATTGTCATGTCATTTGTCTAAACAGTCAAGATGCTAATTTTGAGAGCTAGGTCTTGTCAAAATCCAATCAGTAGGTTAGAATTTTATCAATTGACATTGTTTTAATAAATTTCATAAAGCTAACAAGCTAAAGTCTTACATTTTATTTCAATAGGCCTACATCAATTATAACAAGTTAACGGCTGTCTACAAATTCAAAATCCTAATAACTATTAGAAGGAATATGTTTGCTAATATTTCTCCTCTTAAGTTTTGTCCAAATAATGAATAGGTGTTCTTGTCTAGCTAATTAGTTGGGAGTTTGTCCAAAAAAAGTGTCATCTTCATATAAGGGCCCAAATGGAGCAATACCAATTGTGTACGAAATGCTCCATGAATGACAATTATATTCACATGGGCAAGCCAAAACATTAATAGAATCTCGACCTTGTATCAAACTTGTACCTTAGATTTTGGGGAAGCAGCGTACGGTACTACCACCTTACCCAGACTATTTAATGCCGTAGGCCTAATAGGATAAATTGCACTCTCCAAGAACTTTCAACTGTAGTAGGCCTTGCACCCTACTCGCTGCTCGGCCGTTTCATTGAGAATGATGACATTGACAACGCTAATTTGTTGAGATGATGACGTTTCTAACCCTCTACAAAAATTGGTCTCTCATTGTGCGAGATGGACGCTCTGCAGAGGATAGGAGAGGCCTATTGATGATTGACACATGTTTTCATTATGGTGGTGGCCATCTTGACTTGGCCAATCACGAGTGTCTCACCAGACACCAGCCTTCCAAGAGTTCTCAGATGTGGTTAGTTTATGCCTAGTCCTACACTCCTCCCTATATTTTTGCTGTTACCTATGACATTGGACTTGTAATCTCGTGTGCCAATGCGAAGTTTGTATGGTCAAATTATCATTTAATAGAACAAAAAAGGTTACGATATCGTAATATAAAACCAACGACCTATCACGCAAACCCTAGCTCCCTACAAACTTCGCATTGGCGCATGAGATCATAAACGATAATTGCCATAAATCATCCTAGCTTTGATACCAATAAATAAAATAAAACTTCTGTATCGTAGCGCATAAATGTCAGCCACCATGCTCGACCAGCGTTTAGAAGTGGTTGTTTGTGTTCTAAGAACTGAGTGTGGAGGTGATGCTGGTAGTTTGTTACGTGTTGTTAGTGTCTGCATTGTTTGGTGTTTTATTTTGTGAACACTTGTGTGTGCCTGTTTAAAAATCACTTCTAGGCCTAATTAGGCCCTACTGCGTTGTGGTTTTTTTAATGTTTTTTCAACGAAAATAGAGAAGGAAATTGGGGCGCTAATATAGCCTACAGACGTTTTATTACAAAATACAATTAAACAAAAGTTGTAGGCTAGCTAGAGGCTAGGCCTAGCTTGCAAAACACATCTAGACCTAGGCCTAGCCTAGACTTCATAGCCCTAGCCTAGGCAAAGGCCTCAGCCAATGGTGATTTTCATAACTACAGACCAGAGGTTGGCCCCGACTTGCTAGAGCTAGGCTAGGCCCTATGCTAGAGATAGGGCTAGAGCTAGGCCTAGCTAGCCTTTTCTATTATAAGCCTTTTTTATCGTAAGTTTGGGCTAGGCCTAGCCCTTAGCCCTAGGTGTAGTTGGGGTTCAGGCCCAGCAGGTTAAAGATAGGTGCCAGTGCCACCTAGATAGGAATAGGTCTAGCTAGGCTAGCCTAAGCCTAGGCTGCATGAAAGGAATGGGTTGTCAGCAAAATTGCCACTTGCCTAGGCCTAGGCCTAGGCTAGGCTAGGCCCTAGGCCCTAGGGCTAAATTATCTTGGCGAGACTCAAATCGATAGCTTCATGGTTAGGTCTAGAAAGCACGGAAAGATATTTTCAATAAAGTAGGGCCTATACAACGTTGTAATTATGAAGAAGTAATGTAATACATACCTCATTTTGAGCATTATTGTCTAATTCCATGTTCAGAGGGCTGATGTTTACACCGGTGGCAGCAGCCATCGTGGCAAAACATGGAGTAAAGAAGATAGGCTTGCCAAATAGGCCTAGGCCTACGTCGAAATACAAACGTCAACTGTTTTTTATGTCATGGTGGGGGAATAGAAGAGATATGTCAACACTGGGGGGCGTGGAATCAGCTGTGACGAAACGTCAAAACTCGTTCATTGGCAATGCCACGTCTTGGATTTTATTACAAAAAGAAACATGTACCATTTACATGAATTAACATGTGGTGATTGCAATAAAATGTAGATCTGCGTAATATATCTCAAGGTTAACGTAAAATAATTTTTAAATTACCGCCACGTAGAAAACCATGTAGTTCCGAAAAAATACTATAGATGGCAGAACCTTCGTGAAATCTAATCCACTGCCTTCTATAAACAATCGTACCGTCAACGGCGGTTTATTTGATTGACTCAAATATCGGTATGAATAGGGACTAAAAGCCGTTCGTTTACAGCAATGGTTTACAGAGAAAAAACGTTTTTTATTACTAGGAAAACGCTAAAGTCCCGTCGCGTTGTTGAGCGAGCACCGGTACGTGCAACACGACCCGAGTACGACATTCCCATAATTTAGCTGAAAATGGTAAAGGCGTTTTCCATTGGCATGCACTCGGGAGTGCAGAGATTTCATTGTTTCAACTCACGCAAAACCTAACAAATGAAAAGACAAGTGGAATCCATGCGCACTGGGGCGCACTAGTGCATGAGTGGCCAATGGAAACCCCAAAAAATAGGAGAAAATGGATAAAAATTACCGCCATCTAGAGGCCCTTTGCTTGACATATTTTTTTGGGAAAACTTTTTAACTTTTGATCCCAAATAATACACTGTTCCTCGAAGTATTTGATTACTTTTAGGGCATGCATAGTGAGACTTTTTTTTGCCTGGGAATATTACTGTTTAAAGGGCTTTACCCATTTTGCTTTTGTAAAAAGGAGAGAATGTTGTACTTTTTGCCCCTGCAAAAATTTTATAACGATCGGAACATTTTTTTTTTTTTTTTTTTTTTTTTTTTTTTTTTTTATATAAACCAACGATCGGATTTTTTCAAAAAAAATATCAACAACCCGCCCTAGGTGGGGATGTACTGGTGCAAAATTTCAGTCGATCAGAGAAAAGGGGCGACCCGTACCAAAGATAAAAGAAAAAAAAAAGCATTCGGCCATAAGAGCAAGTGGGGACCCCCTCGCTTCGCTCGCTCAAATTAGTGTGTAATTTTATTTTTTATTTGTTTTAAATAATGTTTGCTCTCTACCAGTGAAAACTCTCTATATATGGGAACGGGTTCAAAGAAGAATATTTATTTGCCACTCCGTTTTTCATTACAAATCCCATCAAATTAACAGCCATAAATAAATACGTATGGGTTTAGCCAGGAGAGCTTAGGTACCGGGTTCAAACCCCGGTGTAGTCAGTTTTTTATTTCTGTCTAAAGTACTAATATACATATATGTATATATATATATTACTTTTTACTATGACAGCCAGCCTCTTATCTTTGCACTGGCACTATCCGTTATACCTAACCCACTGTGTAAATATTGTGTCACTTATTTTATTTACTTGTATATAATCCCTCTCACGAAGATACCTTGTGTCTCTGTGTGTGCTGTTACACAATTGTTATTAATCTTGTGCCAGACGTTCCTAGTTTATTCTATTTTAAGTGTACATGTACTCATTTATATTTATATTTATCCTACTTTTAACTTTTATATATTTAGTATTAATTAACTTGACGAAATCCATATCTGTACCTTGTATAAATCCACGGATCAATAAAAACTTAAACTTAAACTTAGATCCGTGAAGTGATTTTGAGCGTGTGTCATGGCACAATGTCAGGTTTACGATACCTATACTTACGAGTACCGACAATATTCCTTTGTCGGTTCCATGAGGGGCCGACCTGCGCAAAATTGCTTTGTAAAAATAAAAAAAATGGCCGGGAATTTATTTGCCATACGGTGAGGGCATTTTTGTTGAATTTCACCCCAACAAACACACAAAAAAAAACGGCAGCCAAGCTCTCCTTCAAAAGTATTCGGCTGTGAATGCTGTGAGATATACAAGTTGAGTCAAGAATTTCATTCATTCTCCCTAGTTTCGCTTTGAAAAGAAGTAAGATCATTTCGTCTGTTGACGCAAGCAAACCATTTTCTTGGTAAAAAAAGTTAAAATTTTAAACTCAAAATCATAAAAATTTGCTTGGCCATTGAATTTGGTTCATTATGAGAACTCTAAAAAGTCAATGACCAAGTAATATTTTTTAGAATTTCGAGTTTAAAATTTTTACTTTTTTTACCACGAAAATGGTTGGTTTGACGCTCGTGAACAGGCGAAATGATCTTACTTATTTTCAATGCGAAACTAGGGAGAATGAATGAAAAGCTTGGATCACAGCCGAAGACTTTGGAAGGAGAGCTTCTCTCTCTCTCTCTACCGACACAAAGTGTATTCCACGTTTGAAACTTCTCAGTTGTAGCCTTTTCTTTGGACAATTATTTTTTTTAAGTTCAGAGTTGTTTTTTGGAATTTTTGGGTCCACGCGGTTCCCCCAAAATTAGCCCCTTGAGTTTTGAACACTAGATATTTATAATGGTTAAGAGCATGTTTAATTTCAAGTTTGTACAAATTACTACACCTTAGTAATTACGTGTTTTGATTATTATCCAAAATTTTGATTTTCTCTGGTCCCTGTTAACCGACTTTGGTTTTGAAAGTAAAAGACACTACGTCTGAGGTACATCTAAGTTTGGTCAAAGTTTCATTGGATGAGCGAAGCGAAGACTTCAATTTCACCGACCCCCCAAAAAAATTTAACTCTGGTGTTTTTTTTTTGGGGGGGGGGGGGAGTTTTGTTTTGTCTGTTCGCGCTCTACTGGGCAAACGGCATATGCGATCTTGGTGAAAATTGGAGGGGACCTTCGAAATCTTTTAACTTAGACCTGCCACGTTTTTGGGTACAATCAAATAAATATTTCTCATGAATATCGTACTTTTAGGAATTTTTTCGATTTTTAGTGCGATATTTTCGTGACATTTGGGCCGATTCTGACCAAACGGGTGGGGCTACAACGTTCATATTTTACATGGACAATAAGGTAATGGTGATGTATTGCTTTTTGAAAGAAAAAGTTGAAAAAGTTAGCCAGAATCCATATAAATAAAGGTTTTAATATAAGTTTTTTGAGGTATATAATATAAATTAACAAGTAACAATAGAAACTTGACAACAATCACCTACAATGCGTTCAAAAAGCACTTGCAAAAGTAAAGAGATCCACGCAAACTTAAAACTTACAAAATAGCTCGTCCATCAACGCGACTAAAAAAAGAGTTCGCGAAGCGGCCTAGTAGTTCTAAGATTTACCGTTTTCTCTGCATAGGCTCTTATTCCTCTCCGCCATAATTAACCGCCCAACTACCCACCCACCCAGCTAGCCAGCCAGCCGGAAGGTTTTCAATTATGTTGAGGCACTTTGCTGATCTTTTTTGTACGGTACCGAGTGTCAAGATTGTAAATCTTTCGGGGCGGCGTGTGCAGAGCTGAAAAACCCCCAACTCGGGTAGATGTATACAGGGCCGCGAGTTCGTCGTCGCCTGAGCAGTCGCGTGCGCTTGGCTGCGGGCGACGACCATCGACCTCGATATCACATAAATATTCACACAGCACAATGCACTCAGCACTCGGGATAGTGAAGTGGACACAGATACTTGCACTGGAGAAGTTCAAACCATACTAACCTTCTAAAACGAAATGGTTATTTCTGAAAATATAATGATTTTATTGTGTGGGTAGGGCCAGTTTCCCGGCTTACTTGAAAAAAATAAAATGTAAACACATGGCAAAATCGTTCATTTAAACAAAACGCTAAGGGTGCAGTAGTATTATTAGTGGGTGGATGAGGGAGCCCAGCCAACTCGGTCCATTCAATCGAACTGGACGACCCACTTCGCACCTCATTTTAAATAGTTATAGACCTGGAACAGCAAGTAAATCTTGAAAGTTTCTCGTAAATCGTTATCATACTATAATAAACATAATGCAATTTTTTGATCTAGGAAGATGTAATAGGTGTTCCAATGCAACAGATGCAACACCTGAATGACCGCCAGTTATCAACTTTAAGGTCTATGATAGGCCAGGGAGGAAAGAACCATGCTGGATCCAGTCTTAGGTAGGGGGAGAAAATGGAATGTTCCCAGGTACTCAACACATGACTCGCTCACACGTCTAACAACGACTTTGGCTTTATTCCTAGTAATAAACCTTTATATGTCTCCGCAGCCAGTGATGTTGCCTTAAAAGCACAGAATAACACTCAAATGATTGATTATGATACATTGAAATAAAAAATAACAATAAACAAAACTTCTGAATAAAATATAACCTACTAACTATACAGTGTTTTCTAAAAATACGATTGGATCATCACAATACACATATTGATATAGGCAATCAACTACCACATTAATTATTACTTATTAGAGTATACTAAAAGACCCCCCCCCCCCCCCCCCCCCCGAGAGCCTAGCTCCAACTGAGACAGTTTCACTAATACGCACTCGCTTACTCTAATAATTAATAATCCCATGCTCTTCGCAAGACACGCATCAATCACCCTGATGAAAACCAGACGCTCAGGGACTTGAGAGTGGCGCTCACTATCTCGTGCACCGCATTAATTACTTCTAAACCTCGGCCTTGTTCTCGGTCACCATAGCTCGCGCCAGGCAGAGCGGACAACCGGGAGGATTCCAGGAGCAACCAGGACAAGGTCGGCCGGACCGTCCCGTCAGTGGCACTCTATAGGTCAAGATAGACCGTCGGGCAGAGATGTGGCCATAGATATTATTATAGATAGAGTTGAGATTGATATTGATATTCATAACTTTTTTCGTAAGGATACCCACTGTAGTAGGCCTATGTCCAATTTGGTTCCTTCGAAAAAACTTGCAGTCGGGATTTCCGGTGGCAGGATTCGAACCCGTGACCCCTCGAATGAGAGTGTCACGCGTTACCCATAGTGTGCGACTACTTGAGTGTTCAGAAGGTGAGAGAGTGACATCACAACCTGTATGACGTCATAGTGACCTTGAGAGCGTTCTGATTGGTCGTCGGCCTCGGGCGGTCTGTCCACTCCAACCACGTGACTCAACCAGGCTAGGCCATTGTTAAGTTAATTTATTGTTACTCTGATTATGATTATTATCTGAGAGATAAAATTTTCTCACTCCCACCACTCATCTCAGCTCCTACCTTACTTATGCATGTTATATGATCCTCGTATATGCGAGTTACAGAATCAAATGAAATACAACAGCTGCAAATAAAATAAAATACAATACCTAATCGATTCCTCATCGTTTTAGATCGTCTCTTCCAACTGTGTTATCGACAAATACATTTTTTTTTATTTTTTTTACTATGATACTTGCCCAGGGTGCAATGCATGCCCCTATTCAGTGACAGGTCAATTTGTGAAGGGATGTCCGAGTTCTGTTTAAGAGGACAATCCCTTGTATTCGCATTAACGACTGAGGAAAACCTCGAAAAAGACTTCAGTCAGGATTAAAGATCTCGACGGGATTTGAACCAGAGACCTCCCGAATCGCATCCTTGGAATTTCCTTACATTCTGGACCACAAGGTCTGTTCTTTTGTCCACCAATTTTTACACCTTTTGAAGAATTAAACGTTCTCTTGTCCAGGTGTAATCACAGTATTTCTCCAAAGACGGTTCTTTTGTCCAGGTGTAATTACAATGTTTACACTTTTGCACCTGCCTCTTGAGGATGTGTAAAAGGTGTAGCTATGGAAATTCGCATCAATTTCAAAAGTAACCCCGTTGTAATGTGCGATTGTTTAATAAATAGAAGATAAAACTTGTAATAATAAAATAATATTGAATGGAATTGTCGAAAATGCACAAAGCTGTGTTATTGAGTGAGACCTTCTGAAAGTGTTTGTATTGAATGACAGCTGGCAACATAACCTCAAAATTTGCTGTCAAATTACAACAAAATCGATCTTTTGTTCACCCGTGAAATATTACACCTTTTAACCCCATTTCTGATTCTGTATTTACACCACAATTTGAGGTGGACAAAAGAACAAATCTTTTACTTCCAATTTTCGCCCACAAAATTTTAAACTTTTTAACGTTGTTTACAAACACGCACATCGCGATCAGAACACATTTCAACGTTTCAAATAATTATCTCGTCCTACTAACGACGCGATCAGAACACATTTCAACGTTTCAAATAATTATCTCGTCCTACTCAAGCTTTGGAACACCTCTTTGATGGCCTACCAACAAAATAAAACAATATTTTGTAAACGTGTTCTAATCGCGACTAACACACATTCTAACGTGACATAATTTGTACAAACCCCAACCCCATCCATAGTCAGAGTGATCCATTATAAACTCCTGCCTGGTTTGTCCACAGACATTTTGCTTTAGTTGTGATAGATACTGTTTTATAAAAATATACGAGGACGTGGGTTCGAATTCCGCATTATGCATGTTTTTTCGTAATCGTCCTTCCCCGTCATTTATCACGTCTAATCGTCTCGAATAGCATTAGTGCATCATATGTCTTGAGAAGAGGGGGGCCCCCCACAATTACCTGAGAGATGAATGAGCGGTTCAACGTCCCCCAGCTGTTGTCCCTGCACCACCTACACTATATTACACAGAGTGGTACAACGGCTGCAGGAAGCCTCGTGTGAACCTAAGTTGTTATTGTTATTGTCTGAACTCGGGTTCGAAGTCCGCCGAGACGATCATTGTTAGGGCTTAAGAGGATGGGATAGTCGCGAAATTAAAACCACGTGAAAATACGTTTTTTCGTGATATCTCGAGAACGACGCAAAATATCTAAAAACTGATTCTAGACCAAATTGTGGTTTTGTTAGAACTATATCATGCAAGAAAAAATATTGAAATATGATGGTAATTAAGTTTTTAATTAGAAATTTAATTAATTAAATGCATATTTTAAATATAAACTACACCAATTATTATATTTGAATATTTTTTCTTGCATTATGTAGTTCTAACAAAACCACAATTCGGTCTAGAATCCGTTTTTAGATATTTTGCATTGCATCGTTCTCGAGATATCACGAAAAACTGTAATTTCGCGTGCTTTTAATTTCGCGACTATCCCATCCTCTTTTAACTGATATCGTAATATCTCTTCTTAGACCAAGGATATTTACGGTTTACGGATTAGTTTTTTCAAACTCGCAACACATCGCCCAAACGCATCATAATGTTATTTTTTAATTTTTAGTGGGGGGCAGTCACTTAACATAATTCAAAACAAAATGTTTATTTGAAAATCGTATAAAAAACGAAGTGCGTATCAGTTTTAAAACAAAACCTAAACCAACAGGTTAAAAAGTAGAAACACTTTTTAGGGGGATGTGGAGTGAGTTCAGCATTGCCCCAAAGTTTGTGAGAAAAACAACTCGTAAAATATCCTAGGTCTACACGACGAGATATAACAATACCAGTTTACATGCTTTTTGGATGAGCGTAGCGAGCGTAGCGAGCGAAGCGAAGATTCCATTTCACTACACTGGAGCAAAAGATCCGGAATGTTTTTTTTTTCTTTTCTTTTTCTTTGTATTTTTGTGTGTCTGTTAACACGATTCCGGCTAAACCGATACTCCAATTACGATGAAATTTTATGGAGGCCTTCGAAATCTCTGAACGAAGAACTGCCACGTTTTTGAGCGCAATCGAAAAATTATTTCTCATGAAAATCGCAATTTTACGATTTTTTTCGATTTTTAAAAACTTTCTTCAGCTTATAACACCTACATGCTTTGTCCGATTTTAATGATTTTTTCACAGAACCTTAATTTTATGAATTTATGTATTCGTGTGAAATTTGAGCGCAATCAAAAAACTATTTCTCATGAAAATCGAAATTTTACGTTTTTTTCCTTTTTTAAAACAATTCTTTGACTTATAACACCCATATGCTTTATCCTATTGTAATAATTTTTTCACAGAACCTTAATTTTGTAAATTCATATATTTGTGTAAAATTTGTGCGCAATTGAATAATTATTTTTTATGAAAATTTCAATATTACGATTTTTTCCTTTTTTTAAATTACAATTTAATTAAAAAATTAAAAATTTAGGTTAATTTTTTCATTAAATTTAATTTAATTTAAAAAAAATCTTCAACTAGTAATGATTTTTTCACAGAACAACAGAAAATCCGCATAAACACATGGCAGCTCAATACACCAAATTACGCTCATCCAACAACGCGGCGGGACTTAAGCGTTTTCCTAGTATAAGTATAGGGAGAATTGACCCTTAAAGATGGTTGGATCACCTCGGGCCAACTGATTTTGCAATGTTAAGAATTAACTAGGGAACACGCTCAAGTCCCGCCGCGTTGATGGATGAGCTTTTTTTTAAAGTTTTTAGTCTGCGTGGGATATCTTTACTTTTGCGAGTGCTTTGTTGCTTTGTTTTGCTTCCCACGCATTGTAGGTGATTGTTGTCAAGTTTCTATTGTTACTTGTCAATTTGTTATTATTTACCGTTAAAAACATATATTAAAAGCTTTATTTCTATGGATTCTGGGTAACTTTGTCAACTTTTTCTTTCAAAAGGTACTTTTATCACCATAACCTTAATGTCCATGTATAATATGAACGTTGTAGCCCCACCCGTTTGGTCAGAATTGGCCCAAATGGCACGAAAATATCGCATACAAATCAAAAAAACTTATATTAAAAGCTTTATTTCTATGAATTCCGGCTAACTTTTTCAACTTTCTTTCAAAAGGTACTACATCACCATAACCTTAATGTCCATGTATAATATGAACGTTGTAACCCCACCCGTTTGGTCAGAATCGGCCCAAATGTCACGAAAATATCGCACTAAAAATCGAAAAAAAAACGTAAAAGTACGATATTCATGAGAAATATTTCTTCGATTGTACCCTAAAACAATACACCTCCTAAGTTCAGAGATTTCGAAGGTCCCCTCAAATTTCATCAAGATCGGTTATGCGTTTGCCTGGTAGAGAGTTAACAAACAGACAGAAAAACAAACAAAAAAAAAAAAAAAACAAACAAAAAAAAAACACCCGAGCTAAATTTTTTGGGGGTCAGTGAAATTGAAGTCTTCGCTTCGCTCATCCAATGATAAAATATTTCTAAATTTCAATAACCGGGAACTCACATAGGTGTAATTGATATCCCCCCCAAAATACAAAAATTTGTAAAAAAAAAAAAAAAAACGGCAGCCAAGCTCTCCTTCCAAAGTCTTTGGCTGTGAATGCTGTGAGATATAGAAGTTGAGCCAAGCATTTCATTCTTTCTCCCTAGTTTCGCATTGAAAAGAAGTAAGATCATTTCGCCTGTTGACGAGCGCCAAGCCAACCATTTTCGTGGTAAAAAAGTAAAAATTTTAAACTCAAAATCATAAAAAAATTACTTGGCCATTGACTTTTTTAGAGTCCTCGTACCAAAATCAATAGCCAAGTAATTTTTTTAAGATTTTGAGTTTTGTAAGTTTTTAGTTTGGGTAGGACCACTTTTCCTTTGCAAGTGCATTTTTCAAGTTTCTATTGTTATTTGTAATTGGATGAGCAAAGCGAAGACTTCAATTTCACTGACCCCTCAAAAAATTTAGCTCCAATGTTATTTTTGGTTTTTGTGTTTGTTTTTGTTGTTTTTTTGTTTGTTTTCTGTTTGTTTTTCTGTCTGTTTGTTTGTTCGCGCTCAACCGGGCAAACGGCATATGCGATCTTGATGAAAATTGAAGGGGACCTTCGAAATCTCTGAACTTAGATCTGCCAAGTTTTTTGGGTACAATCGAAGAAATATTTCTCATGAATATCGTACTTTTACGATTTTTTTCGATTTTAAGTGCGATATTTTCGTTGGCATTTGGGCCTATTCTGACCAAACGGGTGGCGCTACAACGTTTATATTTTACATGGACATTAAGATAATAGTGATGAATTGCTTTCTGAAAGAAAAAGTTGAAAAGGTTAGCCAGAATCCATAGAATAAAGGTTTTAAATTTTAATAGGTATATAATTTAAAGTACAATAATACACAGTCATAAAAAAATAAAACATATTACACAAAACACAACAACATAAACGTTTGAAGAAGAAGAAGAAGAAGAAGAAGAAGAAGAAGAAGAAGAAGAAGAAGAAGAAGAAGAAGAAGAAGAAGAAGAAGAAGAAGAAGAAGAAGAAGAAGAAGAAGTGAACAGGAATCACGGTCATGTTCAGCTGGAACAAACTGGTTTAATTGGCGTCTTAGAGTAACATGCTAGTTGTTTAATAACAGCCATACCACGCAGTGTCGTCAACGTAATTATATTCCGCATCTCTCGGATCTGTAATTCTTTTGTTTTGCTGGTGGTCTGTACACCAATAAAGCTCGCTATGCTAATTGCGGCACTTACCTCAGAGATGTGTTAAAACATGACTACAACAACATGGAGTCCCTAACCTCGACTCAGTGGCGTAGCTACGATGGGGGGGAGGGGGCGTCGACCCTTAAAATTAGGTGACGGGGGCACATCTTTGTGGCAAGATTCTAAAAAGCTGCCAATAAAACTGAAAAGTATTAATTTTCAAATAGTAAAATATCCACCATTTGCAATGTTATAAATAAACACAAATCTGCTAGGCTTAGAGACCCAGACCTTCTATTGTACTAAAACTTATTATTTATATGACATTTTCTTTTACCGAAACAATTATTAATGGGCAAAAATAAGCCACTACCTCGACTCACAACACGGATTCAGTATCTTCCAAAACTGCAAGAAGCTGTAAAACTTTCAGCCTCGCAAAGCAGTGATATCGCAATGTTGACAAATCGTTTAAAAGACTTGAACTTCGGAAGGAAACGCCTACTGTAGGGTCAACACCGGTCTCCCGGTGTGACCCTCTTCGTGTGACAGTGACAGGTAATAACATTAAGACCATTTGGGAAGAATTGTCCTTGAGCTGTCAGTAGGACCATTGGGTAAGGTAGAACTCAATCCCAACATTCTTTTTATGACTGAGGAAATCCTTGAACATATCTTCAGTGTATGATGGACCTGCGTCATTTACTATTTACGCGTGAGAGGGGGAACCTTTACGCGTGAGAGGGGGAAACTTGATTTTCCCGATTATCCTTATAATCATGTCCATGGTGACATGTTTGTTTTTCACCTTTATTTGTATATTTTGCATCTATTCATATTCATTATTTCATTGTGCATCATAATCTGGAAGAAAAAGATTGAACTTCGCCATTTGCGTTTTTGTGTAACAAAATTAAAGTTTCCTTTTATTTCTTCCAACCTTTTCACCCCAGCGGGCGTCAAACCAGTGACCCCCACTTAACAAGAACAATGACGACTCACACGTAATACCTTCTGGCCCAGAACAAAACCTTTGACCGCGGTGGACACACTTTCCAGCGAAGGAAGATTAGTTTCTCTATTGTCTTGAGCCGCAGTGGCGAGTGGCGACCACCTTTATCCCAAGCCTGTTAGCGGCAACTTTAGACAAGGAGGTCGACCGTGTGATCAGTTGACCTTGCTTGCAACAAGCTCACTGGTATAATAATATAGTGCACTTGATGCAATCAGCACACTTACTTGCTGCAAGTGCAGTATTGCAGAACAACGACCCGGGGTAACAGGGACAGGATAGAACCCACTTACCCCCTGAGATCAATACGATAAAATAATATTGGGGGTAAGCAGTGGCGGAACTGCGTTCCATGAGCCCGCCCGCTAAATTTCTATGGGGGCCCCCCTAACAGATACATACAAAATAGGCTCAGTGTTGAATTCATTCTTTTCATCCCGGGGGGGGGGGGGGGGGGGGGAGAGCTATATAATATCCCGAGGGTATTATATTATAAGGACCAGGTATGGAAGGTTTATTTAACAAAAATTATTTTGCAGTGGAACTTGAAAAGTAATGAGATCCTACGCACAAAAACCTTAGACACACAACAGAAATATTCAACCAAAAAAGCTTATCCATCAACGCGATTGGAAAAAGCGTCCGCGAAGCGGCCTCGTTATAGGTATATTTGGGTAGTTTGAATTTTGGAAAGAAATATAACTTCGTCGGATAAAACTTTCAGTCAGGATTGCCGGTGGCGGGATTTTACTCTTTTCTCCCCCCCCCCCCCCCCCGGGATAACAGCACTGTAACTGCAAGTCAGAATACTGCTGATGGCTAATACATTTCACTTTTCGTGTGTAAAACTAAAGTGTTACAACAGCTGCCTGTCCAACGACTCCACGCGATAGAATAACAAGGTGATGATCCAATCACCCACCAAGGGTCATCAGCATCGGTGGTTCAGTGGTAGAATGCTCGCCTGCCACGCGGGCGGCCCGGGTTCGATTCCCGGCCGATGCAACTTTTTTTTTGTGTGATTCCAATCTATAAAAGTAATAATTTGTTACATTTTGAGAATACAACCCAAAAAACTTTTGCGGTAGAAATTTACATAACTTTTTATTTGTGTAGTACATGATAAGAATCCGATGTAAGATTCCTAACACACATAACAAAACTTTTAAAATTACAGCCAAACCTAACACACTCAAAAGAAATGAGATCTAAAAAGGGCCAAGCTCATCTACCCTTCCACATTTGCGCATTCTTAATTCATAAACGTACAGTGTCCAAACAGCATCCCTGAAAAACTTGGCAAAATAGAATTTGCAATTATTAATTTAAACGTAGGCCTAATATCATGCAAATTCTATTTTGACAAGCTTTTCAAGGATGCTGTTACGGGACACTGTACGTTTATGAATTATATTTATTTTATTATTTATTATTATTATTTATGAATGTACGTTTATGAATTAAGAATGCGCAAATTAATGTGGAAGGGTAGATGAGCTTGGCCCTTTTTAGATCTCATTTCTTTTGAGTGTGTAAGGTTTGGCTGTATTTTTACAAGTTTTTGTTATGTGTGGGATCTCATTACTTTTCCAAGTTCCATTGCAAAATTATTTGTTAAAATATAATAATTTTATCAAAGTTGATTTAATTCCTATGGTATTACCAATTAACAATAGGATGTAAAATATGTAGTGGTCCAAAGACTTACTTTTTGGAAACAATGTAGTCGATTATTGTCAAGTAACTATAGTTACTTGCTGATTATATTCTTGTATAAGGCTTATATTGAAACCTTTATTTGGAAGCCTTCCAGCAAACTTTTTCAACTCTTTCTTTCAATAGACCCAACGTTGTAGCCCCACCCGTTTGGTCAGAATCGCTGGGCAATTGAAACTGACGAATTAGACCGTAGTAGCAGTAGCAGTAGCTAGCAGTAGTAGCTAACATCCTTAAAGTGATTTTGAGCATGTTTCAAGCAATTTTTTCACAAAGAAGGAATGCTCGTATCCCAACCAAATTTGGCATGTGTTGTCAGGTACTTAAATCCCCTTGATTTTGATAGCTTTTAAGTTCACATCACGTTTCATGACGGCTGGGTGACACCTCGAAATCACCCCAACTCTGCTTGCTGTATATAAGGTGCCTTGAGTGTGTAGCGCACCTCGGCTTGGCTGCGGCGCCCTAACAGGCACCTAGATAGATTATGTTTGCATACATTTAGAATTTGTTGAAAACTGTTCATGTTTTACCACTAACCCTTGCCAACGCCAACCATCATCAGTCGGCTACACTTCTGGAAACAATTTGTGTGTGTTTCTCATATTGTTTGCATCTGTGGAAATCTACCCCTCTAGGTATTGCACAGAAACATTTTACCACGGACCCTGGGCCCTGACCCCTAATACTGCAACACATGATTCGAAATCTACATGAATCTGGGACCCGGGAGATTTATTATTTTAGCGTTCCCCAAAAAAATTATTTTAAGTGTGATTGTAGAGCCCCGCATTTCCTGTTCCGTGACAGAAACAAAAGCCGGGCGATCAGCAATTTGCCCTTTATCCTTAGATACTGACCTTGAATTTATTATTTTAAGCTTAATTCAGCGGCGACGTCGACGGTGACGACAGCGATGACGTCACGCGAGGACGCTGCTCGTAGAATACCGAGATAAAAGTGGAGCAGGTTACGTTTTGTTTGAAAACAATGACGAGCGCTGAAAGTCAATTAGTTGTTGTGATTGCTAAACAACAGGTGAAACCTGCCGAGAATAGAACACAAATTACCGCGAGACTCAATCTGTCTGTTCCTCTCGCCGGCAGCGTTGTCCGTGAGGTTTGTGGTCCGACACACCGTCACCGGGAATACATCAGGAATATGCAGGACATGTTTTAAGCCCTTCCTCAGAGGTGAAGATAATCTTAACAGGTGCCGAAATGGGAAATAACTTTTTTTACTTTATACAATTTTTTGGTGGGAAACCTGCCCAGGGTTCAATGCATTCCCAGTCAAGTCAAGGTATATTGGAAATGGAGGGCTGTTTCCTCGAAAAATTCTTCAGTCAGAATTGCCCGTCTTGATGGAATTCAGACGAATCAGAGTCGACACTGTCGGTTTTGGTGGATATATGTATGGGATGCCTCGACTGACGGCTGGCACCCTCATAGCACGTAGTGTACTCTGTTATCTGTGCTCATAGGTTCCACTTCCAGCATTGGGCTATCTATTCCTTACCTTCCTCCTAATTGAAACTTTCAGTTATACGTGTGTTGTGAGTGAGCGTCAATCCTGAATGAATGTTTTTCTAGGTTTTCTTCAGTCGTTCCTTGGGCATTCTCTTCACAATGCCCAAACTACAATATACCTCAAAGCTACACACCTGAAGAGGGATATGCAATTGCACCCTGGGAACAGGTTTCCACGGGAATTTTAAAAACATTTACATAAAGAATTTGCAAACTTTGAAAATTGAAATAGATATTTGAGTTACATTCATTATTCTTTCTAGCCCAACTATTTACCACGGTGAACTATACTTGTCATGTGAGCGAAGCGAATATAGTATTAACTTCTGACTATACGTTCACCGCTATAGAGAAAGTTCACTTCCAATCTTCGACGTGGGAGGACGTGAGTTCTATTCCCGTCGCTGCAATCCAAGTCTTCAATGAAGGTTTTCACCGAGTTATGATGTGAATGGCGGGGTTGAGTAATAATAGCGTAGACTGGGCGTGTGAGTGAGTGAGATGTACTCACGATAATAGCCACCCTCACCCTCGGGCGTTGCTACCAGACAAGTTCTAATAGTATTTATAGGAGGTTGCCTCCGTAGAACTATTTCCAGATGCAAGGAGCACTCAGCACTTGCGGTATGTGCGGTGTAATGAATAAATGCACGTTGAAAGCATTGCACACTCACATTATTACCTTGACAAAAGCTCGGTACTAGCTAGCATTGAGCCTTGGGGAGAAAACACAATTCTAATAATTGGTATTTTGAAATCACCTTATTTTAGGGGCCTACATAAGATACATTGTTTCAAGTACAAAGAATTATTTCCAAGCTGAAAGCAAACAAAAAAAAAACAAATGAAAGATGCCAAAAATGGTAAAACACTTCAATCACACTCTAAGAATCAAAACATTTTCCGGGGCTATGTAGTCCGGACCCATTAGGGAACCTCCTTACGTAAAAGAAAAAAAGCGAATAAAAAAAAAAAGAGCGAATAGGCCTACTTATAATATTTTTTGGGTGACATAGCTAACAGTCAAAAAACAAGGTGTTGAGGCTAGCTCGATTTTTTTTTCGGAGGAGGGGGGGGGGGGGGGTTTATAACATTTTTATAGTTCCCAGAACGTTATTAAAGAATCAATCAACATTCTATGAGATCCAGCCAGGACGACTGTACAAACAACTTGTAAATGAATAACTTCGAACCAAAGCATCTCACACGCTTATTATCACCTTGGCAATAGATCAGGTAATAGTATTACAGCCTTGGGAAGAAAAACCAGCTCTAATAAAAAAAATGCATTTTATGATTCATCTATTGTTTCAAGTACAAAGAATCCTTACTAGTGCCATTGAGTATAGATTCTCGTGCCAAGCCACAGGAGTGGTTGATGACTGATGCAGACATAGCTAAGAAGGAAGGAGAAGATATCCTGAAACCTGCCAAGGTTGCAAGTCTATTCTATTCTTTCTGTAGATATTTGGGATTTGGATAATTGTGCAGGGAATGTCCTAGGGCTGCTTCAGAAGACTCAATCAGGATTGTCGGTGTCATGGTGTCGAACACGAGACCTCCCGAATCAAAGTCTTGCTCGTTTTGCTAGAGCTACAATGTCTGGTATTATTACGATTACGGTCAACGTATATTTTTAAATATAATTATATAAATATAATATATAATTAATACAACGGTCAAAGTCCCCCACTGAAAATCAGTTATATAACTGAGTGGGTAGATTCTAAATACAATTTAAAATTTATTTATTTATTTATTTATTTAACTGTCACTTCACTTTAGATATCAAATTGTATTTCTTTCTCGAATAGAACAAGATACAAATAAATACATATTATATAAAGCTGGCCGATGTTAAAACCAGTGAAATCACAGGATTGCTCAATGATCTTAAAATGGAACCAGTGGTTGCCAAGAACTGCCAGAGAAGAACCGTATCGGTGTATGACAGGTCTGTTTCGGGAGGATGGTGGGGCTCGCTTCTCCGGACTGTCCGGTCTTATTGACTGGAACCTACAGACAGACCACCAAGAATAAATAAGTCAAAGGTTTAGTTTTATTACTATAATATGCAACGTTTGTGAGCCACATCCGTGTCGTCAACAAACAATACGTTGGTCTGCAGCCAAATAAATACAATGTTAACTCAGTGGCAATAAATGCGATAAGACCAACGTTGGATGTTCATCAGAATAATAATTATTCATTATTTTTTTAAATTGTGTATTTTCATTATAATATTTTGTTCAAAAGTCAGATTGATTAGCCTTCTTTAATCAATGGTTTGACTGAAGGTTAATATGTCAGGCAAACCTAACATTGTTAAATTATTGATTGATTTCTATTTTTAAAATTTAAACAGTATAAAAGAGATGGATGAATGTGTGCCTGAATTATTATTCTCTAATAATTTTAAAGTGATTTTTGAAGGTTGGATGTTAGAAAAGGCCTCGCTGGCCTTAATCCTGATTATATTATTAAGCCCTCAATCGATACATGTGCATAGGCCTATATTATATAAAGTAATAATCCGTTGTATTGTATTTCATTTGTATTTTACTTTTGTATTATTTTTGTATTTTATTTATTAAAATGGTTGAATGGAAGATAAACATAATCCCGCCAAATGAAGACGACAATCAATCTCTATTTCCAAGATCACTGTCCCAAAATTCTCAAAACATATTATCTTGGGGGAAATGATTATTATTTTTAATTCAATTTTTGTTTATTTCACCGCCAATACCCTGCAATATTAAGCATTTTCCTAGTGATTTTATTTTATTTTTGTCACAAATATTTATACCCATATGCTTACTCTAGACAAATGATCAAAGTTTCACCTTATACGACGTGCTTTCAGCTGGCAGTATTAAAGAGTTTCGCCTGCCCAATTACCGTTGCTAAATATCCGTATACAGCTCCTTGTCTTTTAGGAAGTGGTCCGTAAAGATTTTAATATTTACGCTTTCAACCATCCACACTAACTTGTCTGTACAAATATAATTGCTTTGTATACTACTAAAAATCGTGTTACGATTATTTTCATTACCAGTATATAAAACGTATTAATTACTAGATAATTTAATAAAACACACAAA
>JAMZAV010009280.1:0-25673 GCA_024449915.1 Sweltsa coloradensis | reverse complement strand
CTTGAAGCCGGCCCTTTTGCGAGTTTTATAGGCGCCTTCTTTACCGACGAAACTCCAACACGGCGATCTGAGACAACTCATCTTTCACCTTAACTAAACATGGTACCAGAGAAAAACTAAACCAAGTTTATATTGAAATACTAAGTAATATAACAGTATACCGTAATTATTATTGTTTGAAGCTCTTAAGCCAAATTTAGTATCTTTCAAAATTACATTTAAATCAAGAACACTAGCAAAGTACTTAATCTTTTCGCACTACTTCGCCTACGAACTTGACGCAACCAACAGTTGTTTCGGCCTTCATCATCCACACTCTAACCCTGTATGTTCCGTAATCTAACATAGGTAGAGTTTCGTTATCCACAACTGGTTTCCAGCCTTTTATGGAGAACGTGCCCTGTACAGAAGAACACACATTTATTGTTAGTGGCGAGGCAGTATGCACTGAAATTACAAATTTAGACCCTAATAATGTATTTTGTATCAATGAATGTTTAGTCTTAATCTATTGCTCATTTTGCCATGGAAGGAAGAATAAAGTTGGATAATATTTAACCAAGGAATATTTTTATAAAGTGAAAGTAAAAAAAATCATGTTTTTATTATTCACGTTATATCTAATAGTAGGCTTTAGAACATAAACAATAATTAATTTACCATACACAATCGTATCGACTATTTTATGCTTTTTGTTGTTTATGTGGTTGTATTGTCTTTAATTTGTGTTTCCAATGAGTAAAAGGAATTTTAAATGGTAATGGCTTCAAAACCAGGATCAGGCAGATATTTTTTGAAAATGAAAACACAAAAAATATTATCTGCCCATGGACACTTACATGCATGCGCCCTTCTTCAGGTGTCTATTCTGATAATTTCAGTTAGGATAGTGTTGGAACGGAATGTTCATAGCACTAGTCTTAAATGACAATTACAAATTTTTATTTATATCTTGAAACTGTGACTAAAATTTACATTTAAAAGCGCCAAATAAGCGCTCCGCAAATACCAAATTAAGTGAATACACAGAAAATACACGCGATGAAACGAGTTTAATAATATGCAACATCTTCCTTATCCAAATCTACCACGTACACGTGGGATAAAGATCGCCGCAATGTTATTCCTTGTGTAAATTTTTTGCCGTCCCCTTAAATGACCAACTCTGAAGTCTGAACCGCCCAGATACAAACTAAACTGGCTGGCAAATGCATTTTTCCCCGTGTGACATCTGCCCAGAGTGTAATGCATGCCCCTCTTCAGGTGACTAATTAGGTTTATAGAGTAGTAAGGACCATTGTGAACGGATTATCCGAGTGCTGATTAAGAGCACTCAATTAATCGCATTCACATCAACGACTTAAAAAACGTCGGAAAAAATTGCAGTCAGGATTGCCGGTCCCGACGGGATTCAAATCTGGAGTCTCGCACTATACGTTGGAGCTAACACTGTTGGTATGACTCTTTTATATCTGATATTGGCTTTGAAACATTAAACATCATAGTTATATAGACCTGAACTACACGTGTCAATATTGACATTTGAACTTTGAGACGTTTTAGAAGCAACACAAATGCATATTAATGTAAAATAATGTTAATTTCTTCTAGTACGCGAGTAGGGCGTACTCCAACTAAAAAATATCATTATAATTCATATTTTTGTACTTGTTTACTCAATGAGCAGCATTGAGCCACTTACGATTCGTGTACGTTGAGCAAAGAACTTATTACCCCGATGGAAAAGATGTCATAAAAGTTTTTTATCAACAGAATTATCCAAAATATAATAACTCATTTACGTTTCCATGCAAATTTTGTATTAAAATACTTAGAATACTGTTACACACAGGGGGAATGGCACATTTCTCGTCCTCCGCTTGTTGTTTAATTCTATTGTTCAAGCCCTCGCTGAATCTCGCTTTAACCGCGCAAGCCCCTTCATTCTGCTCGTGGATCACTTTGAAGAAACCGTACTGTTTTATAGAGAGATCGATGCGAAACTGTAAACAGAAAAGTTAGTTAGTTGCATTTTTCATTGTTGTGTTTATTTATTTATTAGTCTGTTTCCACATTACAAAGATAGAACATAGTGAATTTGTCCAGTGACTATTGTTGTGTTTATTTATTTATAAGTCTGTTTCCACATTACAAAGATAGAACATAGTGAATTTGTCCAGTGACTATTGTTGTGTTTATTTATTTATAAGTCTGTTTCCACATTACAAAGATAGAACATTTGTGAAAAAAAACATCAATGTTTATGGACGGTTAAAAAAATGAATTAAAGTAGCGTTTACCTTATATAATCCTTAATTGAATAAAAACAGTGCTTCGGGAAAATGAGTTTCACCTCTTTGTTAAATGCTCTATTGTTAAGCTGTGTTAAGAATATTATGCTTTATTTCTCAATCTTTTTTTATAAAGTATCCCAAACAGTGAACAAGGATGAGCGAGTACTCCCATCTTTATATCTTGCTATTTGATTTGGTTGTGACCACATTGCAATATGGCACGTGTGCCACAAGTGCAATTAACCATAAAAAACATAAACATTAAAAAACATTCCGAAACAAAACGTGTTACAGACTATACAACGAACAATTCAATAAAACTTAATAATTAACCCATAAAGAGTGAGGTTGTAACTATGCCAGAAGAAGGGGGCGCGGGAATTATCAAGCACAGATGAACATTGGAGAAGAAACCCTGAAAGTGGTGGATAGTTTTAGCTATCTAAGAAGTGAAGTGATTGCAAGTGGAAAGATTAAAAAGAGATAAACATCAGAAAACAAAAGGCAAATAACTTCCACCAGTGTGTGACAGGCCGGGTGTGTGATAGGGAAATACATATTCAGTGTAAGATGACACTTTATAAAAAATATTTCATATTGATCCTTACGTATGCAGCAGAAACCTGACAATAGGAGATCGAGAGGAGAGTCAGATGCACGCGGCAGAGATGAGATTCCTGAAGAGCGATGTGGGCAAGACGAGAAGGGATAGAGTAAGAAACACGGACATTAGAGAAATGCTGGGTGTAGAGAAGTTAAGTGACAGGATAGGAAGGGCACGGTTGAGATGGTATGGGCATATGAATCGAATGGGGGAAAATAGGATGCCCAAGAAAATGTATGAAAAAAGGATTGAAGAAGGAAGAAGAAAACGGGGTAGAACAAGGAAGAGATGGAAGGACACCATAGCAGGAGACTTGGAGGCAAGAGGAGAGAGCGGGGAAAATGTGGAAGAGATGGATGGACAGAAGTGGAAAAAATTGTTTGCTTAGCCCAAGCTGACACTGCCAGAAGCAGGGAACGGCGATGGATATAATGATGATGATGATGATAAAACCCATAAAGATTACTATAAACACTGTGTGCGTGTGTGTGTGGTGCTAAACGTATATCTGAGTTATGATTGTGAGCGTGTGAGTGTGGTGCTATACGTATATCCGAGTTATAATTGTGTGCGTGTGAGTGTGGTGCTATACGTATATCCGAGTTATGATTGTGTGAGAGAGTGTGTTTAACGTTTATAAATATAAATTGTATTTAAACATGCATGAGTAACTGAAGATACTGAAGTTGATTATCATTTAACAGTTATTTACTTTACTTCATTTCGGAAGTGATGAATAATAATAATTATTAGTTTTGCGCATTGTTATTAGTCTGGGAGACGATTAAGCATTACTTTTTTCGTAATTATTTCTTCCTAAAACATGCGTAAATATTAGCGGTATAAGAAGTAGTAGGCCTAATACGTCTGGCTATATTTGTTATTTTCACCACAACCATGGCATAAAAATTACTCCTAATTGAAACCTATGGACATATTTGTTCCCAAAAAAAAAAAAAAAACACACACAAAAATAAAAACAAAAAATTGGAACCAAAGAAACCCTCAAACTTACATCCAAGGCACTAAAGTCATCCATTTCGAACGGGTTGGTTATGTTCACTTTGAAGAGCTGCGTGGTCTTGCCATCTCGCTCCTCGGTGTAGGGTTCGAACACCGCGTGAATCTTGTCTTCTCCTGGTGGTCCACATTCGTCAGTAATCTGGTCGGTGATTAAGTCGTAAGCTCCCTGAGAAAAAATAGTTTGTCAATCGATGCGTGCTTCATTACAATTGTCTACACAATGGTTAGTTAATGTTTTATTTAATGATTAGATTTTTTCAAAACGAAATATTTTTTCAAATTTTTTGTGAGTAACCTGTCCAGGGGTGCAATGCATGTCTCTCTTCACGTGTCTAACTGTAGGTACATTGAGGGTAGGACAAATTGTGAAAGGATGCCCGAGAGATTTAAAGAGGACTGGTTTATTTGGATTAAGGACGCGTCAACCGTTAGGTCATAATGCACCACTCTAGCCTAAGGGGGGTGGGGAGGAGGAGCCCATGCTGGTCAGAACCAGCCACGGGTAAGGGGAGGAAGGGGGGTTTCTCACGTCGCGGTCGTCATCGTCTTTGTCATCGTTCGTTGTGTCATTGTCATCGTCGCCGGGGGGTCGTCAAGGGAAGGGGGCAAGGTCCCCGACGACGATTGCCAGAGCTCGCCTCTAGTTTGGGGAGTAATATTATACTCCGCTCTTACTAGCTGATGTTGGCGAGGTGGACTTTTTCTCTTGAATCGCCTTTTACGATTAGCAGAGCCATGCTCTGGGCCAAATTCTACCCCGGGCCCAGACGGGGTAAGATTCCCTTGCATTAGCATTATAACGACTGGAAATAACCTTTCAGCCAGGATTTCCGGTCTCGACGGGATTCGAACCCGGGACCTCTGAACCAGTAAACTCTCGCTTAACGCGTGAGCAAACAGTGCCGGTAGCAAACCATAACTGTACATTATGTTTTATTGTGTATATATTTTATTACCGGCGTTTCATTAAGGTTTTACTTAGTTTTATAATGGTATAAAATAAAAACAAATTGAAATAATAAAGGATAATATGACGTGAATCACGGCCATCTGTTTATAATTCGAAATTATTTAGCTCCTGCCTCAAATCAATATTATAGTAAATGGATTTATATTATTTATAACATAATTATACAAAACAACTGTTAAAGTCTTCATTAAACTATGTTTTGTCTTAAGCTTTCGTGATCCATCGTTAATGTTGTAAATATCACGCACAGTATTATAAAAAATAACAAATGAAATAATATATATATATTATGAGGGCTTTATGGTCGTATGATGTATATGATGATACAAGACATTTTTAGGAATAGACCACGTACAAATAACAATAATTAATTAAAATAATAACAAATTTTGACGTTTCGTGGAGATTGCACCCCATTTTCCATCAACATCATTTCCTTGGGAAAACTATTTTAACTCTTGGGTAACAAATAATACACTGCTTCCTCGATAGTATTTTGATTACTTCTAGGTGGGTGGCCAGAAACCTCGTGCGACTTTTCGTTGCCATGGTAACGTTACTTTTGTTAGAATGTAATTTCCATCTACACTACTTATCGGATCAAAATAAAATTAACATATTCGTGACCGGACGGACATTCTAAATGATTTGGCCACCTCAATTTTGTCGCCGTTTAATATAAAAAACACTTTCGATTAACTTCAATGTAACTTTGTAACTTTTTGGGCGATTTTGCCACAAAACTAATGACATTCAATCCAGAACGAAACTAGCGGATGATCCAAATTTCAACTCGATCCGAACCTCCGTTCGAACGTTATGGCGAGATATAATAATAATAATAATAATAATAATAATAATAATAATAATAATAATAATAATAATAATAATAATAAATAATAATAATAATAATAATAATAATAATAATAATAATAATAATAATAATAATTTTTTAAAAAAAAGGTGACTATTTTTTCCGACCGAGTCAAATGGAAACGCTCGCTTCGCTCGCTTAAATATTGGAAACATGGCCCCGTGGACAGCGAACGTCGCAAATTTTAAAATTAAAAAAAATGTGAAATGTGGGTCTCTGTAGCACGTGCTCGCTTATCAACGCGTCCATTATTATTTTTTTGGATTAAGGACGTGTCAACCGTTAGGTCATAATGCACCACTCTAGCCTAAGGGGGGGGGAGGAGGAGCCCATGCTGGTCAGATCCAGCCACGGGTAAAGGGAGGAAAGAGGGGGTTCTCACGTCGCGGTCGTCATCGTCTTTGTCATCGTTCGTTGTGTCATTGTCATCGTCGCCGGGGGGTCGTCAAGGGAAGGGGGCAAGGTCCCCGACGACGATTGCCAGAGCTCGCCTCTAGTTTGGGGAGGAAGATACTCCGCTCTTACTAGCTGATGTTTGCGAGGTGGACTTTTTCTCTTGAATCGCCTTTTACGATTAGCAGAGCCATGCTCTGGGCCTATTCTACCCCGGGCCCAGACGAGGGATCAACGCGTCCAACTTCTATAGTTACTTGTTAATTACTAGGAAATGTCATATCAACGCGTCCAACTGACATTTCCTAGTAATTAACAAGTAACTATAGAATCATCAATCACCAACACCTACAATCAATCAACCACCATCAATCACCTACAATGCGTTCAAAAAGCAAATCTTCTGGCCTCCAGATTTTTTACATTCTCTTAATTGGTATTACCATAGCAATTAATACTTCTGTATACAAATTATCCTAATTAAACAAAAATGATTTTGCAATGTGACTTGAATAAGTAAAGAGATCCCACGCATACTAAAGACTTACAAAAAAGCACATCCATCAACGCGACTAAAACAGCATTCGTGAAGCGCGGTCTAGTATTGTGAAAAGACGTGTGACGTCATAACCCTAAAGACATTGTTGTTTATGAATGAAATTGACCACGGTCTTTTTGATCACGAAGCAAACTTCACCTCTCGGCCATTCAGCAGCTCGTGTTAAAACAATAGTCCATTGTTGACATTTTCTTTATAAATGTTTTCATGAAACCATTAATCGCTAATAATGTATACACAAATGTTCAAAAAATATCTTGTTATACAAATTATTGTTTGATAGTATTTCTTAATCATACTAGGCCTACAAACAAATTTTATTCCAAAAATGCTTCTAGAAGTAAGATAATCATCATAAATACTGTTTTTTCAAAGAGCACACGGTCATTGTTTGTAGGGTCATGGTAGAAATATGACGTATTGCCCTGTTTTTCCCGCCATTATTACGCTAAAACTTTAAGCTCAATTTAATGACTGAAAATATTTTTTAAATAACATTTTTTTAATATTTATGTAATCAGAAATCGGCCCGGTATATCATACAATAATAAAAAAACTTTGTGAGTCTTCCCTATTGCACTCACAAAATTACAAAAAGCAATTTTGACTTCAAAGTACAAACGTTTCTAAAAACTAGGTTTTTATTTTCAATGGATGGGAATTTAATAATATTATCTATAAAACAACAAACGGGAAAAATTAGAAAAGTAAACAATTAGAAATGAAAAATGTTTCTAATTGTTAAGTTTAAAAATGCTTTAGTTGTTTGACATTCAATTTTAAAAGACGATTTTCAAAATAGCCAGCGCACTCTATATCGCACGCGCAAAGCATTACGGCCCACGGGAGAAAGGCCTTTTTCTGGCTGTCATGTGCTGATTTAACCTGTGATTAGATAGCCGGCAGTATAGGTGTTAATCAGGTGAAGAAAGCAAAGGTGAAATCAAATAAGCTTTTATTTAAGTAGGTGATGCGCAGACATAGGTGAAATACATAGGTGAAGATATAGGTGATAATAACATAGGTGATAAGAAGACATTGAAAGAAATGTGATTTGAGAATAAAGATGATAAACAAGAACAAAAGAACCCGTAACCAAAACAAAGAATAACAAAGAGGTTAAATCACATTATTTGAAGATGCTCCGATCTAACAATAGGCATGGACCTAGTTTAGGATATATTTGTGGAGTAAAGCACAGGACAAAATATGAAATACTCTCGAAGTTTATTTGCAAAGCAATGGACAGCAAGTAGGTCCAGGTGTTATCAATGAGTATTAATTATAACCGTGTATGAATAGTCCCATAAACTACTTATGATTTCCGTGATTTTTAAAGAGCACACGGTGATTGTTTGTAGGGTCATGGTAGAAATATGACGTATTGCCCTGTTTTTCCCGCCATTATTACGCTAAATCTTTATGCTCAATTTTATGACTGAAATTGTTTTTTAAATAACATTTTTTTTATATTTATGTAATCAGAAATTGGCCCGGTATATAATACAATAATAAAAAACTTTGTGAGTCTTCTCTATTGCACTCACAAAATTACAAAAAGCAATTTTGACTTCAAAGTACAAACGTTTCTAAAAACTAGGTTTTTATTTTCAATGGATGGGAATTTAATAATATTATCTATAAAACAACAAACGGGAAAAATTAGAAAAGTAAACAATTAGAAATGAAAAATGTTTCTAATTGTTAAGTTTAAAAATGCTTTAGTTGTTTGACATTCAATTTTAAAAGACGATTTTCAAAATAGCCATCGCACTCTATATCGCACGCGCAAAGCATTACGGCCCACGAGAGAAAGGCCTTTTTCTGGCTGTCATGTGCTGATTTAACCTGTGATTAGATATCCGGCAGTATAGGTGTTAATCAGGTGAAGAAAGCAAAGGTGAAATCAAATAAGCTTTTATTTAAGTAGGTGATGCGCAGACATAGGTGAAATACATAGGTGAAGATATAGGTGATAATAACATAGGTGATAAGAAGACATTGAAAGAAATGTGATTTGAGAATAAAGATGATAAACAAGAACAAAAGAACCCGTAACCAAAACAAAGAATAACAAAGAGGTTAAATCACATTATTTGAAGATGCTCCGATCTAACAATAGGCATGGACCTAGTTTAGGATATATTTGTGGAGTAAAGCACAGGACAAAATATGAAATACTCTCGTAGTTTATTTGCAAAGCAATGGACAGCAAGTAGGTCCAGGTGTTATCAATGAGTATTAATTATAACCGTGTATGAATTGAATAGTCCCATAAACTACTTATGATTTCCGTGATTTCGCGCCAACTCGGTGACAAGAGTTCTATCATATATTTTGTCAACCCTCTCTTAAGAACTGCAGGTGATTGTAAGAGAATACCACTGTATAAATCGAGCGTTGTTTATAACACCTGGATATTTCAAAAATACCTCCTTTCAAGCAATCTAGCCACTGACATGCCCAAAGATACACGGCAATCGATCTTCAGGGCCGTACTCTAACCCTACTTATTAGGCCTAGCTTGATCGCACGGATGACTGTAGGTGTAGGCTAGACCCGAAATTTATGCTCACAGTAATGCGACAAAAACCACGGCCTAGGCCTTAGGAATACGTCTGGATTTACTTGCACACTAATCTTCAATAATTACTGAAAAAAGCGTTGATAAATTTTCACGTATAGGGAGGGATAGGCCTAGGCTAATGAGCGGACAACAGACATACTTTTCTTGAACATAGCCTTGGTCCTATATACGGACCCTCCGTGGCTTCGTGTGTCAGTGTATGACAAATTATGGGACAAAATATACTTTATATGCAAAGCCTAGGGTTCTAGCCCATAAATTTGGGTTTAAAATGGATTGGCCTACATGTTAAGTACCCAAAACTATGATTGTGTTGTCCCAATGTCCACCGGAACATCTTCGGTTCATACACGAAGCCTGGGAGTTTGATATGTTTTCCATCGTTTCTGGCAAAAGATCCACTGGAAGCTAATAAAAACAAACACAAGAACTTCTGGACTAGGGTCTGTGCATGGCCCTAGCAACGCTTATGTTGTGATAAAGGGTACGTTCCGAATGATGCTCCCACGCGCCCACAACACCCAGACATGCCCAAGATGCCCGAGGTTCAACATTGGGCGTTACGGGCGTTGTGATGGCGGCGGTGTTTACGGAATGCTTTGGGCACGCCCAAGCATGCAAGTTAGCATCATACGGAACGTACCCGGCCATAGATGAATACTAGGAAAACGCTCAGTTGGACGCGTTGTTGAGCGAGCACCGGTACGTGCAACATGACCCGAGTACGACATTTCCATAAGGCCCACCACACAGTGTAGGCCTAACTGGATATTGACATTGTACACTATATACTATTTCAAACTTCTTTGCATTGTACTAATTCACGTCATGCCTTCTAAAGTGTATCTTTGTATTTTCCCTGCCTCCTTCACATTTTAACATCATTTTTCGAATTATTGGATGAGCGTAGCGAGCGAAGCGAAGATTTCATTTCACTACACTGGAGAAAAAAATCCAGAATGTTTTTTTTCTATTTTTTTTTCTTTTTGTGTGTTTGTCCTCACGATTCTGGCTAAACCGATACTCCAATTACGATGAGATTTTATGGGGGCCTTTGAAATCTCTGAACTTAGAACTGCCACGTTTTTGAGCGCAATCAAAAAATTATTTCTCATTAAAATCGCAATTTTACGATTTTTTTCGATTTTTAAAAAATTTCTTCTACTTACAACTCCTACATGCTTTATTCGATTGTTATGATTTTTTTACAGAACCATAATGTTATGATTTAAGATATTCGTGTGAAATTTGAGCGTGATCGAAAAATTATTTCTCATGAAAATCGAAATTTTACGGGTTTTTTCTTTTTTTTAAACTATTCTTTGACCTATAACACATACACGCTTTATCCGATTGTAATGATTTTTTCACAGGACCTTAATTTTATGAATTAACATATTCGTGTGAAATTTGAGCGCAATCAAATAATTATTTCTTATGAAAATCGCAATTTTACGATTTTTTTCTTTTTTTAAATTGCGATTAATCAAAAAAATTACAAATTATAGTTTATTATTTATTTAATTTAAATTAGTTTTTAAAAAATCTTCAACTTAGTAATCGATTTTTTCACAGAACAACAGAAAATCCGCATAACACATGGCAGCTCAATGCACCAATTACGCTCATCCAACAACGCGGCGGAACTTAAGCGTTTTCTTAGTTACCAATAAGTCTTTAAGGTCTTGACCGATTTAGCTGAAAATTTGTAAAATAGGAGAGAATGTTGTACTTATTGACCCTGCACAATTTCATTACGATCAGAACTTTATTTTTTTTATTTTTTATAACCAACGATCGGATTTTGTTCAAAAACTATACAGCAACTTGCCTAGGTGGTATGTACATGTGTGCAAAATTTCAGGTCGATCAGAGAAACGGTGCGACCTGTACCGAAGCAGTAACAGAAAAAAAACAGACATTCGAGCCATAAGGGTCAAGTGGAGACGCTCGCTACGCTCGCTCAAAAAAGCTAGAACCTATGAATTTGGTTATGAGCGCCATAAATCTGACAGCTGGCATTCCCGAAGACCCAAAATTCTTTGCAAACGCTCGCGCATGCTCATTTAATTTTGATAAACTTTTAAACATAGTTTTCCGAAACGTTTGGGAGTTATTTTTTTATGATATACCTGATACTTTTTATTGAGAATTATTGTTAATTATTCATTATCCTCTAAAAAAAAAACTAATCAAATTAGTAAGATTGATAGTTGATAAACATATTTATAATCAATCTTACCATATCCATCCCGATCACTTGAGAACAACAGAACAACATAAAGACAAGTTTAACAACTTGTGCGAGCTTCATTGTGATTGGTTATCAGCAGCTTGGCAGCAAAGAAGACGAAGAAGAATATTATGCAGATCCTGATTTAGTCTGGGTATTTATACCAACCAATCACCTTGAGCTGACGAACAAATTATATAATATCGTGCTTTAGCAACTTCCAGGAAATAGAACCATAAAATACAGCAATGCGCATCAATAATAATTATTAATGAGATTAACATCCTGTTTTATAATATGCTATAGAAATTCAATAAATATTCTGTAATAATGATCAGTTATTTTAACGAAGGCTTTCCAGTCGATGTTAATAGGGATGGATTCTCTTTATTTTATTGAAACCTAGACAAATGAATAGCAATTGTAAACATTAATATCCTGTAGCTTTACAACCCGGCTTGATTGCTAGCGCAAGGTCATACGACAGGATGTTACGAGTCGATATTGTGATGACCGAAGGTGCAACACTACCTTATGACAAGTATAATATGAATACACAATATGAATACTGTTTTCGTGCTGTTTTTACACTCTTTTCGTTACATAATTCACTTTGATGTTGTGGTTTATTTGGATTAGGACGCGTCAACCGTTAGGTCATAATGCACCACTCTAGCCTAAGGGGGGGGGGGGAGGAGGGGCCCATGCTGGTCAGAACCATTCATATTGTGAATATTAGGAATTAGCAGCCATATTGGATTTAAACTTTGGTTGTAATCGGATCATTATTTGAGTCATTTCAATGTGCGTAGAAAGAATTTTTCCTCCAATGCTATTTAGTGCTTAATAATGGACAGTCAAAAAGGGCATTTTTGAGGAAATTCCAATAATGGAAAAACCCAAATTCTGGGTAAATGCAAAATTCTATTTCGCAGACCTGATTTTTTAAAATACTAATGGAAGCTTTCATAAACCCCGTACAAAAGTCCTTTTGTATTTAAATCGATTTCTTACGGATTTACTGGGCATTGTTTGATGCTGGGCGTGAAAATTTGTAAATAAGCTGGTACTCCAATGAGCAACATTTAAACCACGAATTTGTGACGTAACCGTTGCCCCTACCAAAACTATAGAAGACATCTGTTTTGTAGGGAATTTAATGGGGATTATTTTTACCATTGAGATATTTTGTCTATCTCAAACCAATTTGGCGATATTCAATAACAAACACCTTTTGGCCGCCATTTTCCAATATGGCGGCCGAAGCTCCAGTCCGATTGTAGGGGAGTTTTAGTATGTTGTTTAGTATTATATAAGGAAGGTCTCTGCAAAAATTCAGCGACATCGCAATTTTTTCCTCCAAGCGTCAATATACGATCTTATTTGACAGGATTATAAATATATTTTTATCATTTTTATCATTATTATTAAACCATGCATGCATGCATCTACCTTCGGAAGACTGTGATCATATTGGGTTATTTCCGGTTTGCAATCGCGAGCATACATTTTTGTAGAAAAAGGGCGGAAGTTATTAGATAAAAAGAGTGGGTTAGATAGGAATGGTCGTCCGTCGTGAGGTGTAATGTAGGCTTTTTCACTAATGAACTGTGTTATACATCCAGTTGGCAGATATCGAAGTTAATGGTATAGGCAACAAAATGAATTGTGAAAGAGCATTCATTAAAATTGTCAATTTAAAGTAGGTTTTATGTCAGGTCTAGGTCACGTGTATGTGTATACCCTGGCCCTAGGCATAGGTCTAGGCTAGGCTAGGCTATTTGTCTAACGCTAGACCCTCGATATGCTATTAGGCCCTAGGGTCTATGCCCTCTCTGAAGACTGTTTCATGATGAATATGAAACATTATCCCGACTCACCGCCGTATCTCTTGAAGTTGGAAATGGATTTGAAACGCTTAATCGTACCTTGCTCAATGTTAAAACGTCTCATTAATAATTTTGTTGTAGCCCCAACGATTAGATGTTACATTTTATTATAGTAAAAACTATTGAAATTTCAAAACAAATAAACATCAAAGCAAGTTATCCACCTGCCCGTGCCCGAACACTATTTGACATTGCATAGTATTGCATTTAGTTTATTTCCGTTGACAGGAACAAAGTACATAATGGATATCGTCAAACATTTAAAATAGAGTAAAAGAAACAAAATAAAACTAGGGAAAGCATATAGTTACACTAACAGAGGGTACAAACAATAACATACACAAGATAAATAATAATGAAGGATTGATGGCTTTCGCGGACTGTACTATTTATATTAAACTGTTTTCCAGACATTGTACCGCGTTAATTAGATTGTAATTTAACGTTAATTAATAAATAAAGCACTGAGTATTGTATGAAATGTTGATTATGATGGTAATCAGGTACAGATAAATTCAACACGAATAGTGATTAACATTTTAAAAATTATTTTTTAAAAAGGAAGCTTTTTATTTAATTAGAATTTAAGTTTGCATTTGAAATCTAAATGTATATCTATGACTTTAATTTGTTGCAAAAGAGCAATTGACCATTTTAATTATAAATTTATGTGCCTTTAGATATTTCCATAGCAAATATAAAAAGATTGCCAAGCTTCAAGATAAAAATTAAAACCAAAAATAGCAGATAAATTAGACATTTCAATCACAGAACTGTACAATACTACATTAATTAAATTTAACAAGAGAATAACTACATTACAAAACAATAGTGTTGTTTACATTTTATTTTTATTAACCATCAATTACTGGAGAGGGTAATGAAATCATCGATGAGGCAATGGTACTCATTCTCCAGTAAATGCTCTTTAAGAGGGGACGCTGAGCTTGTCCCAACTCAAATGCGCGCACTCAGGTGTTGATGATTCCTGCTGAACGGTTCGTAAAATCATTACTAAATTTTGCAAGAATGGTAATAAAGTACATTGATATCCACAATTTGTTGCAAAACATAAGCCTTAAAGATCCATTGCGAAATAAGGCCAAAACGTAAAAAATGGGAAATCCAAAGATAGATTACAATGCCGGAAATTCCCACCAAATTGTTTATCTAAAGATAAAACAGAAAAAAACTTGTGCTTTCACATTGTTTTGAAGTTGATATCCGGTATTCAAATTTGAAATTAAAAACTGTACACTTTGAATAATTTTCTGAAGGGACCAAAATGGAGTAAATTACGGTGAACTCACTAGATTTTAATTCAAAATCAATGAATTAATTAAGGAATACACATACTGGATAACATAGGTTTATTCTTAATTAACATCAGTGTGAAATTTAAAACGGTGTTATAAACCGTTTACACGGAAAACCCAGAAAACTGAGGGCCTAAACTCGTCTCCTCACCAGCCTATTTAATTATATTATTATTTATATATTTTATATCTTTATTGTTTATGGACGTTTACCAACATGACTCATTTATCACTTTTTTCACCTTATCAGTTATCACCTTTTCACCAGTTTTGTATTTTATAACCTCAGTTTTTTTCTTCATTCATCTTGGGCTTTCAGCCGTTTTATATATTCATAGTTTTGTAATTGAAGTGTTCTTGCTGTATTTGTTGTAAAATTTTAAATTTTTATAGTACTTGTTATGTATTTAATGATTTGTATAACGTATTTTTATATGGTTTTAAATTGCATTCTTGATTGTTTAGTTTTAGTTACCAAACAATAATAGGGAATATTCCACTTCCGCCAAATACTGTACGAATAGATTTTTTAGAAGAAGTATTTCGTCCCGATTACAAATATGTACTTAGTTTTTCCGTGTAATAATAATCCAGTGATTTATAGCCGTTTTAAAAGCAGCACTTTTTTAAAGCGGCAAAAACGACTGTGACGTCAGAACTGTGTTGATCCAACGCCGTCTGGATAAACATACATCCAGACCAAAGATGTTGGAATAGTATTATAGTAAGATCGAGATATACATCAAGACGGCGGTGTTTTTAAACAAAGCAGCGCCTAGCGTAGCCTACAGTAATGTAAACAGATGGCGGACATTTTACATTTAACGCCTAGCCAGAAAACGAGAAAAGTTGACATTGCAATCAAAAAACAAAACTGAAACAGTCCTAGGTCTAGGCCTAGACGTAGAAAATTATTTATAATACAACAGTCTAGGCCAATCGTTCCTGTAGGATATAGGCATTGGTATGTGAATACTAAAATTACTCACTTGACAAGCCCTAGGCTTAACTTGCCAACCCTAGGCCTGCACGTTCATGTTCTGACACACATCCCGCACAAAAACCTTACTTTGATGACTAATTAAAGCCTATTGTAGATAAAGAATACCATGATAGTCCTAGGCTATGCAAAAACTCAAGACAAAATGCTCGTTATTCTTTATCACAATGATCTCGCGAAATCTCCTGTCACATACGAAAAAAGAAAAACAAAAGACGGTGAAAATGTACATCCCTGTGGAGTTGTTTGTGTTGAGCGGATGGGCGAGCACCGCCGTCTGTATGTAAATATGTACAAATATACGTACATTTAGTTTCCAATTGGCCTTGACTCAACACAGTTATGACCAGGTTATGACGTAGTACCGTCCAAAGATGGCGCACGCTCGTTTTTGGCGCGCAAACTGGGGGACCCATTTAATTATTGTTTAAATTACACAAAAAACATTTTTTTTAAATAAAAAAAAGTGCAGTGACTATTAAGACATGAATAAGAATTTAAATAAAATATTAAATATTAAGTGGAATATTCCTATTGTGGGTTAATACCTGTTGTTAGTGATCAATGAATAAATTTTTGTTTTTGGAATAAGAACAATTTTAATAAAGAAGTATTAGCTTCTATGGTAATACCAATTAACAATATGATGTATATTATCTCGTGCCCCAATAAATTTATTTTTTGTACGCATTGTAGGTGATTATTGTCAAGTTTCTATAGCTACTTTTTGATTTTATGCCTGCCTGCCTTCCCGCAAACTTATCTTCCTTAATGCCCATGTGAGATAAGTAGGCCGCTTCACGAACGCTTTTTCCAGTCGCGTTGATGAATGAGCTTTTTGGAATATTTCCGTCCAATGATTACGTTTTTAAGTGGAATCTCATTACGTTTTCACTTAATATTACTTGTTAATTATACACCCGTAAAAGGCTTATATTAAAATCTTTATTTCTATGAATTTTTACCACTTTTTCAATTTTTTCTTTCAAGAGGCCCTACATCACCATAATCTTTATGTCAATGTAAAATATGAACGTTGTAACCGCACCCGTTTGGTCAGAATCGGCCCAAATATTACGAAAATATCGTATTAAAAACCGGGGGAAAAATCGTAAAAGTACAATTTCTTTAAGAAATATTTTTTCAAATGTCTCTAAAATCATAGCATATAATAATTTCAGTTCCCATAAAGTTTCATTAAAATCGGAGTAGCCGTTTTCCAAATATCTCGAAAATATCTCATTAAAAATGAAAAAAATTGTAGAAGTACGTTATAAATAATAAATAAATAAATAAATAAATTGTATTTAGAGTCTACCCACTCAGTTATGTAACTGATTTTCAGTGGGGGACTTTAAATCAAACGACCAAACCAACCCTGTAGACCCCGACGCAATCGACGAGTGAGCGATAACCAACCAAAGATCGATATTTGTAATATTAAATATAGCAATCGGTGGTAAAAAAAATTGGATGAGCGTAGCGAGCGAAGCGAAGATTCCATTTCACTCCACTGGAGAAAAAAATCCGGACTGTTTTTTTTCTTTCTTTTCTTTTTTTTGTATTTTTGTGTGTCTGTTAACACGATTCCGGCTAAACCGATACTCCAATTGCAAGGAAATTTTCTGGAGGCCTTCGAAATCTCTGAACTTAGAACTGCCACGTTTTGAGCGCAATCGAAAAATTATTTCTCATAAAAATCGCAATTTTACGATTTGTTTGGATTAAAAAAAAAAAAAAACTTCGACTTATAACACCTACATGCTAAATAAGATTGTAATGATTGTTCCACAGAACCTTTATTTTATGAATTAATATATTTGTGTGAAATTTGAGCGTAATCGAAAAATTATTTCTCATGAAAATCGCAGTTTTACGATTTTTTTGATTTTTTAAATTTCTTCGACTTGTAACACCTAGATGCTTTATCCGATTGTAATAATTTATTTTCAGAACCTTAATTTAATTAATTCATATATTCGTGTGAAATTTGAGCGGAATCGAAAAATTGTTTCTCATGATAATCGCAATTTTACAAGTTGTTTCAATTTTTTAAATTTCTTCGGCTTATAACACCAACATGTTTTATCCGATTGCTATGATTTTTTTACAGAACCTTAATTTTATGAATTACTATATTAGTATGAAATTTGAGCGTAATCGATTCATTATTTCTTGTTAAAATCGCAGTTTTACCCGTTTTTCGTTTTTAAAAAATTACGCTCATCCAACAACGCGCCTGAAAAAGCGTTTGCGAAGCTTTCTAGTCATAGGGAATATTTGATCGATTATACCCAAAACCGTGGCAGGTCTAAGCTCAGAGATTTCGAAGGTTCCCTCCAATTTTCATCAAGATCGCATATGCCGTTTGCCCGGTAGAGAGCGAACAAACAGACAAAAAACTAACAAAAACAAACCTCCCGAGCTATTTTTCTTGGGGTAACGTAAGTTAAACAAGGAAAACGCTTAAGTCCCGCCGCGTTGATGGATGAGTTTTTTGTAAGGTTTTAGTTTGCGTAGGACCACTTTTCCTTTGCAAGTGCTTTTTGAATGCATTGTAGGTGATTGTTGTCAAGTTTTTATTGTTACTTGTAAATTGTTATTAAAAACCTCAAAAACCTCATTTTAAAACCTTTATTCTATGGATTCTGGCTAATTTTTTTAACTTTTTATTTCAGAAAGCAATACATCACCATTATTTTAATGTCAATGTAAATTATGAACGTTGTAGCCCCACCCGTTTGTTCAGAATCGGTCTAAAAGTCACGAAAATAACGCTCTTTAAAAAAATCGTAAAAATACGATATTCATGAGAAATATTTCTTCGATTGTACCCTAAAACGTGGAAGGTCTAAGATCAGAGATTTCGAAGGTCCCCTCCAGTTTTTATCAAGATCACATATGCCGTTTGCCCGGTAGAGAGCGAACAAACAGACAAAAATACAAAACAAAAAAAACATGGGAGTTAAATTTTTTGAGGGGTCAGTGAAATTGAAGTCTTCGCTTCGCTTCGCTCAAAAAAAACAAACACAAAAGTGAAATTGAAGTCTTTGCATTGCTCATCCAATTATGAATGTTGTTGCCCCACCCGTTTGGTCAGAATTGCTGGACAGTTGAAACTGACGAATTAGACAGAAGACAGTAGCCAGTAGACAGTAGTTGGATGAGCAAAACGAAGACTTCCAACTACTGTCTACTGGCTACTGTCTACTGTCTAATTCGTCAGTTTCAACTGTCCAGCGATTCTGACCAAACGGGTGGGGCAACAACATTCATAATTGGATGAGCAAAGCAAAGACTTCAATTTCACTTTCGTGTTTTGTTTTTTTCTTTTTTTTTGGATGAGCGAAGCGAAGACTTCAATTTCACTGACCCCTCAAAAAATTTAACTCCAATGTTTTTTTTCTGTCTGTTTATTCACGCTCTACCGGGCAAACGGCATATTCGACCTTGATAAAAAATTGGAGGGGCCTTCGAAATCTCTGAACTTAGACCTGCCACGTTTTTGGGTACAATCGAAGAAATATTTCTCGTGAATATCGTACTTTTACGATTTTTTTCGATTTTAAGTGCGATATTTTCGTGACATTTGGCCCGATTCTAACCAAACGGGTGGGGCTACAACGTTCATATTTTACATGGACATTAAGGTAACGGTGATGTATTGCTTTCTAAAAGAAAAAGTTGAAAAAGTTTGCCAGAATCCACAGAAAAAAGGTTTGAATATGAGTTTTTTTAGGTTTATAATAACAATTAACAAGTAACAATAGATACTTCACAACAACCACCTACAATGCATTCCAAAAGCAGGAAACGTGGTCCTACGCAAACTAAAAACTTACAAAAAAGCTCATCCATCAACGCGGCGGGACTTAAGCGGTTTCCTAGTTAAATTTAATTTGATTAAGGGCGCGTCAACCGTTAGGTCATAATGCACCACTCTAGACCATGCTGGTCAGAACCAGCCTCGGGTAAGGGTAGGAATTGGAGGTTGTCACGTCGCGGTCGTCATCGTCTTTGTCATCGTTCGTGTTGTCAATTGGTCGTCACCGTCGTGGAGGTCATCAAGGGAAGGGGGCAAGGTGCCCGTCGACGACTGCCAAAGCTCGCCGCTAGTTTCGTGGAGTAAAGTACGTACATAATTGCTAGCTGACGTTCGAGAGATGGTCTTTATTTCTTTACTCGCCTTTTACGATAAGCAGAGTCATGCTCTGGGCCAATTCTACTTTGGTCTAAGACGAGTACAGCTGGTGAGCATCAACGAAGTGTCAGTGAACACTACCTTTATTCCTGAATGAGTCACTCTCATCTCTGCTGTCTAGTAGACCGCATAGAGAAATAACCTGGGTAGACCGTATGACTGCTATATACTAATCAAAGGTCGTATCTGTGATCAACCATGCACCCTGTACTCGACGTTCAGTCAGCCGACCACTGGACTCTGTTCCACAAAGGTGCGTGTTAAATTTGTATAGTATCGTAGGAAAATAAAAGTATTTCACGTTGAAGCAGAACGTCTGCTTTGAATATTGATGTTGAGGCCTTAGGTGTTTGTCCAAGACGACTTAAATCAAGAATGGCGACAAGAAGCAAACCATGTAAGTACAAATCTTGATGGTTAGTAATCATAATCTATTATGTAACGAGGAATTTATCACTCAAAATTTAAATAAAACGTCCTTGTGTTTTTGTTGGGGAATTTTGGGCACTTGTATCGTTCAAATAATACTAAAAAACGCACTAACACAGGAAATAACCTACACGTCACTCTAGCCAATAGGAGATGTGGCGGAGGGGGGGGGGGGAAATATCATGCCCATCAGTACCAGCCACTGGTAGGGTAAGGAAAGGGGTGTTCTCGTGTCGTGGTCGTCATCGTCATTGTCGTCGTTTGTGTTGTCTGTGATTTATTTGTAATAGGGGCGCGTCAACCGTCAGGTCATAATGCGCCACTCTAGCCTTGGGGATATGGGGAGGAAGGGCCCCTGCTGGTCAGAACCAGCCACGGATCACCGGCCTTTGTCGTCGGGAAACGTCAGGCCAGAAAGTAGGCGTCGACCGACAAAAATACTTTTTTAAACATTTTCAAAAAAATCTGTCATTTTTGCTGAAAACGCCGATATATGACAAGTACTAAAAATAAGTTTATTTTCCATTGTTTGAAATGAATACTTAATGCGTACACACTTCAAATTCGAAGAATACACATGACGTCGCCGTGAGAAACTAGGGCGCTTCAACCGGTTAGGTCATATTACGTGCCGCCTGTGATAATGAAAGTTGATGAGATGAGTTAATGGTGTGTTTGATGATTAGATTGTTTTCTAAGTTTATAAATAACAAAATAAATTGATGATGATAGTAAAAGCAAAATAAAAGTTATGTATGTGAATGAAAGTAAATAAATTAAATAAATGTGTATGATGTGAATTAAATTTTGTTAAATATTATATTACTATAGATGAGAAATTTAGAAAGTTTGTCTTCGTTCATATATGAAGAAGTTCATATGAATGGGAGAGATCAAATTGCGTGCGCAAGGCATCATATTTGGTACATTCTGCTAGCATATGAAATCACTTTGAATGAGAAAATTAGAAAGTTTGTCGTCGTTGTGAGATGACAGAAGTTCTTCATTATGATTGGGAGAGGTCAAATTGCGCGAGCAAGGCATCATGGTACATTCTGCTAACGTATGTTAAACGTTGGAAGGTGCATTATAAGTGTAATATCTGGTTTTGTTTCTTTGGATGAAGGACCCGTCAACCGTTGTCATAATGCACCACTCTAACCTAGGGGATCTGGGGAGGAGGGACCCATGCTGGTCAGAACCAGCCACGGGAAAGAGGAGGAAAGGGGGTTCTTATGTCGTTGTCGTCATTGTCTATGTTATCGTTCGTGTATCAAGTCATTGCCGTCATCGTCGTCGAGGGGTCGTCAAGGGAAGAGGACAAGGACCCTGACGACGATTGCCAGAGCTCGCCTCTATTTTCGGAGAATAAAATACTACCCTTAATACTAGCTGACGTTTGAGAGGCGGACTTTTTCTCTTAAATCGACTTTAACAATTAGTAGAGCCATTCTTCTAGGCCAAATTCTACCACGAGCCCAGACGGGGGTGCTTTTTCCGATTCTACTAATATTTTCACTATACCTTAATTTTATGAATTCATATATGAATGTGAAATTTAAGCGCAATCGAAAAGTTATTTTTCATGAAAATCACAATTTTACGATTGTTTTTTCATTTTGCAAAATTACGATTTTTTCCGTTTTTTATAATGTCTTCGACTAAGTGATGATTTTTCACAGAACAACAGAAAATCGTCATATAACACATAACAGCTCAATGCACCAAATACGCTCATCCAACAACGTGCCTGAAAAAGCGTTTGCGTAGCTTCCTAGTTTAGTTGATAGGCGACTCCTCAGATGTTGATGATTATTATTATTATTATTTTTTTTTTGGATTAAGGACGCGTCAACCGTAAGGTCATAATGCACCAGTCTAACCTAGGGGAGGGGGGAGGAGGGGCCCATGCTGTTCAGAACCTGCCACGGGTAATTGGAGGTAGGAGGATTTCTCACGTCTCGGTCGTCATTGTCTTTGTCATCGTTCGTGGCGTCATTGTCGTCGTCGTCGAGGAGTCGTCAAGGGAAGGGGGCAAGGTCCCCGACGACGATTGCCGGAGCTCGCCTCTAGATTCGGGGAGTAATATATGACCCTTCTTACTAGCATGATGTTTGCTAGGTGGTCTTTTCTCTTAAATCGCCTTTTACGATTAGCAGAGCCATGCTCTGGGCTAATTCTGACCCGGGCACAGACGGGGGGTTTATTACGTTTATGGGCGCTTCAACTGGTTAGGTCATATTGCGCCGCCAGTGAAATTGTGTGTTAATGAAATGAGTTTTTATTGTTTTCTATGTTTGTATATGAAAATAAAGATTGATTTGCTACTCATGTTACTAATACCAAAATTTAAAAAAAAAATATATTTTATGAAAAAAATTAAAGGGTTAATTTACTTTGAATAAGTAAGTTTGAAAATTTGGTTCATTGTCAAATTAGACTTAAGTTTATTTAGTTAAAGGGCTCATCAAAAGTTAGGTCAAATGCGCCATTGAAGCCTAGGGGATATAAGGAGGCGGGGCCCATGCAGGTCAGAACCAGCCACGGGTAAGGGGAGGAAGGGGGGGGGTTCTCACATCGAGGGTTTCATCGTCTTTGTCATCGTTCGTGGTGTCATTGTCATCGTCGTCTGGGAGGTCGTAAAGGTAAGAAGGTGTTTCCGATGACGATTGCCAGAGCTTGCCTCTAGTTTCATGGAGTAATATACTCCTCTCTTACTAGCTGATGTTTGCGAGGAGGACTTTTTCTCTTTAATCCTCTTTTTACGATTAGCAGAGCCATGATCTGAACTAATTCTACCCAGGCCCGGACGGGGGAATGTGGTTGTAAGGTTACGATTATTCAAACACGCCTCCCCAAATGCAATACTTACTGACCGAGCTACCGACACAGTTGTATCGTGCGGTTAGGTTCAGAGGAGTGGCGAGAGGTGGCGTAGACATCTCTATCTGCGGGTAGTCGGATAGGGCCTAGATGGATGACAGTGGACTGTGTACTTCCTTACCGACTGCTGCAGCGGCCCCGTCGCTCCCCACCCAAGGCGGCCCGGAATGGTAGTGCCGTCGTTGGCAGGATGGTAGCGGGCTAACCTTTTAATCGAAGGTCGATGGTTCAAATCTCCCGTCAAAGCGATTTTTTTTTATATTCTATTCTTATGTTTTTCTATTAAAACAACAGAATAGTAACAATAACAATTACTGAAACTCCTTTTCGGGGGGAAAATCCTTCATTTTTTAAATAGAGAACGTTAAAGGTATTGTAGGTTTTTTGGTTAAAGGATGACAAAAAATAATAATTAGTATTAATAAATCTCCTTTTCAGATGAAAGTCCTTCATATTTTACATAGAAAGAGGTTCTGTAGGTTTTTTGGGTAATGAATGGCAAATGTTTTACAAATAAATGCAAATAATAATAATAAATAATAAAAATTAAAAAATTAATAAATCTCCTTTGCGGATGAAAGTCCTTTATAAATTAAATAGAAACGTCAAAGGTTTTTGTTGGTTTTTTGGTTTATGAATGGCAAAAATAATATTTAATATTTCGGGTGAAAGTCCTTTATATTTTAAATAGGAACGTTATAGGATTTCTAGGTTACATTTGTTTATGGATGAAGGACAATTAAATATAAAACTCCGTATAACTTCCTTTATATTAATTGATAGAAACGTTAAAGGTTTTTTGTAGTTTTTTTTTTTACGTCTGCTTTAATGTATATTTACCTAATATAATTAATGAAATCATAATAAAAAAACAGCAAACAAGTTACCTTGTTAAACCACGCGCCTAACCGCGTGAACGCGCCAACTACCTTTATCGACTCCAAGTGTAATCCATCTAGGCCTAAGTCGAACACTACTATCTGCGGGAAGACGGATTAGGCCTTGATGGGTGACTCGACTGCCTTACCGACTGCTGCAGCGGCCATCGTTCATACCACCCAACACGTTTGTAGGCGTCCCACGGCCACGGCACCGTGTGGCAGGATGGTAGCGGGGTAGACTCTTGGTCCAAGGTTCCTCGGTTCAAATCTCCGTGGTGGTAATTTTTTTTTACAATCTATTCTTTATGTAAAACTCCCATTTCGGGTGAAAGTCCTTTATATTTTAAATAGAAACGTTAAAGGTGTTGAAGGTTATTTTTGTTTATTTTTTAATAATAATTAATAAAACTCCTTTCCATGTAAAAGTACTTTGTATTTTAAATAGAAACGTTAAAGTTTTTGTAGTTTTTTTTTGTTTATGGGTGATAACAAATAATTAAACGTCTTCTCGGGTCTTTATATTTTTAATAGAAACGTTAAAGGTTTTGAAGTTTTCTTTGTCGTTGGATGAATAATCAAACTTCTTTTCAAATGAAAGTCCTTTATATTTCAAATAGAAACGTGTAATGTTTTGTAGGTTTTTGTGTATTTTTTCACGTCCGCTATATTGCATAATATTTTTATTACTTTTCTTATTATTATTATTATTTATTTATTATATTTTATTTTTAAATAATAGTTAGTAATTATTAATTCCTTATTGAGTGCACAGCAAACATGGGTTACTTGGTTAGACTACGTCCCCAACTACGTGACGCGCCAACTACTTTTATCGACCTTATAGGTCACCCATCAAGGCCTAACGAACGACTACTATCTGCGTATGCTCGATCAGCTGTTCAAATTGAGCCCCAACACGAGTAGTCCGTAGTGTGGAAAACATATTTTAGTATCTGTGGCCTTAATACGTCAAATTGATTTACTCACGTCACTATTAAAAAAATATATAATTGGAAACTATATGAATTACTCGTTCAAATGAAACACAAAGACTTGTTATTTTATTTGGATTAAGAACGCGTCAACCGTTTGGTAATAGTGCGCTACTAACTATAGCTAGGGAACAGGGTATATTGGGAGGAAAATTCTATGCTGGTAATAACCAGCCTCGGATATATGGATAGGACAGTAGTTTTTTTCAATTTGTTAATTTGGATTTAAGGACGCGTCAACCGTTAGGTCATATTGCACCACTCTAACCTAGGACCGGGGGGGGGGGGGGGGGGGGGGGGAGAAAGGGCCCATGCTGGTCAGAACCAGCCACCAAGGTCCTCTCGATCTCCGCCTAGCGGAGGATCGTCTAACTCTCTAGGTTAGGGTCGTCGCAGCAGCGAATTAGAAGCCATCTTGGTGATTAATTCTAGAGCGGGAATGCAGTAACTAGTACTTTTTCATGCACTTTGCATACTTCTGAGTTAATTAACTAAGAAACTGGAGGTTGTCAACGAGGTTGAATACCATTAGTAAACAGGATGAA